>PVJX010003849.1:0-101317 GCA_004027295.1 Dolichotis patagonum
TAACAGAAACTGTAAATGAAATATTTGCTTCTTCATACTTTACCTTAGGGTCAGAAGTGGACCTCAGAGCTGGTAGCCTGTGAGCAACCTTAACCTCCAGCCCCCCACTGTGGTCTTCTTCCCTTCCTCCTCTTCTCCACCCCTGCTGGGTTCTTCTTTCTTGTAATATGTTTAAAGTCAGCAAACAGGCCTTAAATTCTGTTTAGGCTGCATAATAGCAGCGCATTTTTTACCAAAACATCTTATGGCTGTCAAATTGTTTTCCTATCTGAAAAAATGTATCGGAAGTAATGAATATCCCATTAAGTTTATATGCGAAAATCAGATAAAATAATGAATGTTAAAAGATCTTTTCCTGATGCCAGTATCTGCATATTGTACCCACTGTGAGGAAATGATGTTTATGTTGTGGACCTGAGGAAATTTAGAGAAGCCTCTTGTCTCTAGAAGAAAAAGATTCTGACTTACAAAGTTCCATTTTGCTCCACTGGTTAAAATAACAAAGATGGGAATTCTGACCTAGCAGAATTCTTACTTGTATTAAGCATTGCAGATGTGGAAGGCCAAAATTCACCACCTTTTTTACAAAATAGTTCAGAGGAAACTGATTAAGGTTTGCTCATGGAAAGACCTTTGTCACCTGTAGTATGGGAGGTGGTGGAGGGGACAACAGCTAGTGCTGTCTTTTAGTATTCAGTCACCTTGCAGAGAACTTCCTGGGCAAGATGACGTTGAGTTTAAAATCATGGAATGACCAGGAAATAAACGTACTGACATATAAACACACAGATACAAAACCAAATCATCTCCCCTGTGATGCTTGGTCATTGGGAAAATGATGGCGGAAGTAGACGCATGGGGTTGAAAAGGTTCATCAAGGTTCCTCAGATGCCGTGATTTGATAAACAGTTTAAGAAAAGCATGTCTTGGATACAGACTTGTTACCAGATGATGTGTTCTGAGGGAAGTTTTTCCCTGAACAAAGAACTGGACAAAAATGCACCCAGCATTTTGGTAGCAGGGATGTGCATTTATCGAAGATCGGTAAGTTTTACACTCTACAAAGAGAAAGCAGGCTAGAGAACCAGACTCATGGCATCTGGAGATAAATGAAAGGTGTCTTCATGTCAGGAATTCCTTGATTGGCTTCTCCATTATGCAAGTAAATCATTGGAGTGTTTGTTCTAACAAAAACTCACTTGGTCTCATGCCAGATTTGAACCATGTTATGGCTTTGCACTGGATGTGCGTGAAGAATTGAAAACACCGCTTTTTGAGTAGGTTCCACATACAGAGCTCGGGAGCTTCAGTCTTCCTAAATCTTACATTCTGGGCATGTGCCCTCAGGCTCCATGATTCTGACAGATTTTGCCCAGTTATTTAACCAGTTTGCCCCAGCCCTAATCTATTTCAGGCTTAGAATATAAGGTCATCATACTTATGCTTCTGTCCTGCTGCCTGCCTGATTAACCATAGTTTAAGAAGATTCTAATTACTATGTCAGAGTCTTAGTTCTTCTCTTCCTTGACACAAATATATGGGGAAAAAAGGATCATAAAAAATGTAATGAATTTGTAAAATTGCTGAGTGGTATCTGATATATATATATATATATATATATATATATAGAGAGAGAGAGAGAGAGAGAGAGAGAGAGAGAGAGAGAGAGAGAGAGAGAAATATTAACCTGGACATAATTAAAACTTCACATAGTAAAAACTCTCTATAAGTAAAATAGTCCTTATTACCATTAATTAATTGGTAAATTTCAATTCTGATATTCTTAGTGCCAAAGTGTTTTTAAGTACTTATACTTTGATATGCTCACATTTCACTTATGCCTTAACTTTTAATTGAGTGATTTATGTCTTTGGTGAAATTTGACCACCAGGAGGCAATTTTTGGACATTTGAACTTTACATTCATTCTTTTAAAAATACAGTTTAACACAGAGAACAGAAGCAGGGTAATTATCTCCTAATTTTCATTTACATAGCTATCACTCACTGCCAGTGATTTTAGCAAAGCAAAATCCATTTTATCTAAAATGGAATCCATTTAATACCACCAAAAACTCCTTCCTATAATTAACTAACAATTGAAAGCAAACTAGGAAAAAAAAACAAGACAGGGTTACCTATCGTGAGAGTCATGTTTGTGACCATAAGAATCTGTTTTCTTCAGTATTGAGAATTAAAAAAGAGATTTTAAAGCGTTAAGTGAATGTGTAATACAACTAGTGGAAAATGTATTCTATATTTGAGCTTCCACAGAAGCCTTAGATGGCAAACCAGCCATTTGGGTATACTTGGCTCACTTTTTTTCTGTCTTTCCTCTTGTAAATGAAGGTTCCAAGATGAGAGCTTGCCTTTAAAATAAAGCTTTTAGAGGTTAAACTGCTAAATCAGATAACCTGTGCCTCTGGGGTTCTGTTTCTGGGGCTATATTGTTTTTTCTTGCCAACAATGTCCTGACTTGGTTTCCTAGTTAAAATTTCTTCAAATGTGTAGCTTTTATAGAAACTTCATGCATAGAGCACTCAAGAAAATAGTGTACACAGCAGTCGAATAAACACAACAGGAAGTAGTGAGGGCGATGATCCACTTAGGAAAGCATACGTTATTCTTTCTCCTTCTTCTTGTGGTACTGGAGATTGAACTCAGGTATTTTCACCCTGAGTTACATCCCTTGCCCTTTTTTTAATTTTTAAATTTGAGACAAGGTCTAGCTAAACTGCCCAGGCTGCCTCACTAACCCAAATTCTGGGATTACCAGGAAGCAGTGTGTCTGGCCAGCATTAAAGAAAGTCTCAGCTCTCAGCACTAATTCCTTGATAGCTGATACTTGAATTCTTAGAGGATTTGAAAACCTGCAAAATCTCCTTTCAATTATGTGAAATCTCCTACTTTAAAAAATAGTTAATCATTGGAATTCCAAATGCATATAAAGGCAGAAAAGGATATTTGATGAAAGATGCATACCCGTGATATGATTCCAGTTACAGATTATCCCAGAATATGTCACTTTCATTGAAATACTCAAAATACTGAGTATTTTAAACTGAGTGTTCGTCCATAGAGGGCCCAATGAAGAGGCTTATTTTGGCCTGGGCAACATGTTACTGTGTCATCATATGTTGTAGTCAGGTGTTGTGAGGATAACAATTAGAATCAGGACATAGAATTTATATTATTTTATGAAGGTCACCCAGAGTTAACACAGTAAGGTACAGGATATCTATCCACAGAACTAAAGACATAGAATATTCAGCCAAGGCCCTGGATCCCACAACAATGTCCTACATGAGTCCAGATGAAGACCTAGAGCTCATGACAATGCCTCCCACAAGTCCATCTGGAGGTCTAGAGCCCACTTTCAGATCTGTGCTGGGAAGGCCCAAAGGTCAGCAGTGGAAGATAGAAAGTCTGTGCCAGTGGGGTTAAGGAGCTGTGCTGGTAGGCTGAGGGCTCTATGCTGGAGCCCAGAAGTCACACTCACAATAAGAACCAGGGATGCCCTGAAAAGTACCACAGCCATCCTCAGTGACATGGATGCCCCGATCTCCTCCAACGATTTAGTATATACCAATTGAGTATATACCAGAAAGCCAGTGTGATGAATTTCTCCTGGAGATTAAACAGCACATGTCTTCCCCTCTGGAGCCAGGAAGTGATGCTCAGTGTAAGGACCAGAGCTCCCCCAAAAGTGAACCACAGCCACTTTCACCAACAAGATCCCAAGCTTCTCTGATGACAATGGTCACAAGTTTGGGTGGAAGGTAGTCATGACGAGCTCCTCCAAGAGAACCAATGGCTCAAATAGCAACACATAGGAGAACCCACAGTGCCTCACTCTTCTCCTCCAAGACTTATGCTGGCAACCTTAGGTGGACCATTTACACTCAGCACCATGCTGATTTAATTCAGCTGTGGTTAAGCTGACCACCAGTTTTTAATCCATAATATCACAGAAAAGCACTTCATGATATATCAGTGAGAAGTATGGCAAATTTAGGGGATAGAGTTAAAAAGTAAGTAAAAAGTGGAGGGATTTCACATGGAGGAGTCGAATGGGGCACCACGGTGCTGGAGTAGAAGAAAGGGAACAGTAAGAAGCTGTGGGGTGGGCTGTGGTCCCGTGATCATTCTCTCAGGTTTGGTTTTGCAAGGTGGCTCTGAAGATGATCTTATTGCTTGAGCGGGCCATTTAGTCTCCTACTTCTGTTGAAGAAGTCTCGGTTTTGTGGAGAATCTCTTGGAATCCGTGATGATCATAGGTTTGGGGCAATGGTTGTTGAATGTTACTGTAAGTCTCTTATGTTGATTTCCTCATTCTTGAACAAAAGTAGGTTACATAAGTTTGGGTGCATAAGTTGGTTTCTAACCAAACTTTTATTGCCAGGGTTTAGGCAAATACTGTACTAAAATTGTACTTCTTAATGTACTCTACTGTAGAGTACTTCTACTGTACTTAAGTGATTAATGTGCAGAGTTTATATGATACTATATGTTTACTCAAAGTTGTGAGGTAATAACCACAGAAAGATACAAATGAGAGTCAAGCTTTTGTTCTGCTCAGTGACCCTTTGGCATTTGTAGGCCCAAATAATGTCACTGGCTTTTTGTTTTTGTTTTTGTTTGTTTGTTTGTTTTTAGCAAAGCCGATTTTTAAGTCTCTGACTGCCTCAGAAGAAAATGTTGTTACTGCTGTTAATGAATAGTAGGTGAAAGGCTCAGGAATTTATTTGGCTTCTGTCTCCGAGGTGGTCTCTGTCTCAGAGGGAAATTGAGAAAATGACAGACGCAGAAGCAAGATCTTTCTGACTTGCCCTTCCCTTTGTCCCCTGAAGCAGTTACTAAAGCCTGCTAGGGACTTTGACCTTCCTCTGAAGCAGACCATAGGACATTCATCTGTGAGAGTTGGCCTCCCTGTGCCCAGAGGAAAGGGGCAGAAATCGAGACACAGGGAAAAACCCGAACATGTGGATTCACCACTAGAACTGCACACATGAAAGCTTCACTGCTGTAAAATCCCACTTTTCCCCACTTACTCAACCTTTTCCCCTAAGCTTTGACCATCACTGCTCCTGTCCCCCAAAGATGCTGAGTCTTTGCACAGCTGTAAGAGTGTATCATCAAGAAAAAATTTTTAAGCATCCATGGCTCATTTCTAACCATATTTTTTGAGAACCTGACGTGGAGAATTATAATTAGCTCCAATTTGTCTTTCTGTTGTTCATTTCTCAGTTGGTGTTAGCTGAGTGAGCATAACAGTGATGAAATGAAAATGTAATAACCTCTTACATATTATCCTAGTAGACTTACTGGTTAGAACCTTTAGCTCCCAGTACATAGCCATGTATGAGCTAAATGAATGTGAGGCATGAGGTTTTAGAAGATGTAAGACAGTCTACAACACTGAAGAGTGTGCACATGTATAGAAATGTGAACCACATCTCTAAATTTCCAGTACCTTGCTTTTTAAAGTCAATACAAATAGAGAAATTTTAATATTAATAATATATTTAATCTAGCTAAATAGATCCAAAATATTAATCAACATGTAGTCATATGATAAGTAATTATGAAGCATGTATACTTTCTGTTCTGGGGATATAACTCAGTGGTATAGTACTTGCTTTGTAAGCAGGAATCCCCAAGTTCATTCCCCAGCACTGAAAGCAATAAAAAAGAAATATTTGAGACCGTGTTTTAGTATATGTGCTTCTGAATGGATCACTTAACGTACTTTTTAAAACAAAGTCCTTTAGATTTGGTGTATATGCTGTATTTGCAATGCAGGTAATTCAGATGATTCTATTTCCTGCCAGTACTTAGGATGTGACTGGCAAGACTCAGAAGCAGGAAAAAGAATTAGGAGCGTTGAGGTTTTATGGAGGTGTCCGCCTGTACAGATATCTGGTCTTATTAACTATGACTGAGAACTAACAGATGGAAGGAGGAAATTTTATCCATCACTTTTTGCCTGAGGTGGCTCCGCTGTACTAACTGCTGCTGCACCCTGCACTGGGTAACCTCCACCAGAGGAATGGGCAGATTCTACTGGGGTGTCTTCCAGAGGTATCAAAGGGGCCTCTAGGCAGGAAATGAGAGGCCAAACTGGGATCGACTTCAGGACTCCACAGACTCCTCAAAATATACTCCAGGAATGTGAGCTAGAGAGAAAAGGAATTTATATGCTAAATTAGTGGCAGAAATAGGGGTGGGAGTAGGGCTGCCACAAGAGAAGTCCCATATGAAAATCAATCCCTATATTCAGGGAGGATAACATGGCTTAACAAAGTAAGCTCCATGAGTTTAACATTTGTGGAGAAGTGTTATTTCTTTATCGTATAATTTTCATCATTTTAAAAGACTTTTTAAAAATCAATTTTAGTTTCACAGCAAAACAGAGAGCAATGTATTTTTATCTACACTTGTCTCAATGGAAATATGAGCACTGCCCCCTACTCTGCCCAACTATCAAAATCCCACAGCACGGTGTTTCATTTGCTACAAGGACGAACCATCATGTCCACCACAGAATATCTGTAATGTACGTTAGGGTTCGCGCTCAGGGCGGTACGTTCTGTGGGTTTTCACATGTCTGATACATGTGTACTCCATTAGAGCAGCACACAGACGAGTTTCACTGCCCTAAAATTTCACTTACTCATCCTTCTCCCCTAACCCCTGGCAATCACTGGTCCTTTTATTGTCCCCATAATTCGGTCTTCTGTAGAATGTCCTATATTTGGACTCCTATATTATACAGCATTTTCAGACTGACTTCCTTCACTTGGTAAATTCCATTGGGGACACAACTTTTAATACACAACACTACAGTATTTTCAAGAGTGAGGGATAACAAGTAACACTGAAAGTGTTTATTTGTCCCAAGAATACTTTGGTGAAGTTTACTTTCTGAGGCTTGTGCATCATTGGTAACAATTAGGCAATAGTTACAATGTATGTTTGCTACTTACACTGTGTTGCATGAAGCTGCAGGATTGACATCACAGTGCAGAGTCCCAGGCCTACTGCAGATTTGATGAGTGAGAATCTACCGTACCAGGCTGTCCAGTGATTCACATGCATTTTAGTTTCAGAGTACTGCACTGCAATGTGATTTATTCAAATAATACATTCTTTTAAAAAATGTTCTGGTGATCATTATAAAATGGTAAATTGATTTCCAAAAATAAAGTAGATATTTTTAAAAATAAGGTAAAAGATAAAAGAGATGTAAAATACATGCATTTTTAAAAAGTGAATTATAATCTGTTATTTAGAGCAGCGTTCTTCAAATTGTTTATTAGACATTGAATTTCATTCTTCAAAAGCAAATTCTTGGAGCCCAGTCCTTACGTATTGACATCATAATTTCTTAAAGTCTGAAAGTCTAAATTTTAAACAAGATTCCTTATAGTATACCTAATAAGGCTTGAGAAACACAATTCACAGGAATGTAATTATGAAATCTATTGCATAAATCCTTCTTTTATAGTTTGAATATAGCACTAACATATCATCTCAATGAGCAATTATGTAAGTTTCTAATTTAAAAAAATATTCTTGGTTTATGCATTTACATTTTTGTCTAATCTGTTTTGAGTGCCTACTATGTAAGACTCTGCTTAGAACCTGGGCAACTCATGGTAATATAAAATTCTCTTATCTGAGAATGCTCATTCTCATTGCTAGCAGATAGCCTCTAATAGACATAGTTTATGTAACTTGATGTTACATAATGTGCACAAGTTTCTGAGAGCCAAAGAGGAGGCAGTCTGAGCTATGATCATGGATAGGTTCTTTGGGAAGGGAGGAGATTGTACCTATTCCGTAAGCAGTACGCACAATGCAATTAGATGAGATTGCCTTCATAAATTCTCTTAGTTATGGTTTTCCTAGACATACTCTTAAATGATATATCAGTAATTCAGCCTCCTTTTTTAAGCAATTAAATATATTTTCTCTCTTCTCAAATAAATCAATGATTAATCTTTTTCTCTTCATGTTCCACACAGCTTTGCGGTAGTATGAACCAATGCATACATTGTCCAATTCACTATACAATACGTTCCTGCAGCTTGCATTTTTTTTAATATGTAATTCCACCTTAATCGGGCAAACACCATTGACTTAAACTGATCCTCCTATCCCTGAGTGGAGACTGGTATACCTTGCTCATAATTGCTCATTTTGTAAGTCAAAAAGAAAGTTCAGTGCATGAAGTTTATGTTCTGTACTTTGAATGTTGCAAGTGTCTCTCTCACCTAGGAAATGGGTGGTTGCTAAAAAAATGGAGAAGCTGAACACCTGGAAACTGGGGGTGTGATTCTCTTCGTTCAGATTCGTGCAGATCTTGCTTGAGTAGGAGGAAGAACATTTCTGCTGACTACGTGAACATGTCCAAGAAACATTGGGACAACTCTTGGTTTAAACAACTTTAAGACAAAGTGAGTTTCAATGATCTAGTTTTCTCATCTGTTTTCCTTCTGAACATGGTTGACAAATATTTGTCCAATATCTACAATATATCATGCCTTTTCCTAGTACTCAGAACTGCTTGGCACTTGCTCTTACTAGTGCCTAATACATTAGCACATTAAGGGGCTTTTTTTTACACAGAAATAGATTTCCACACAAGGCTAATGTGATAAGTAGTTGTGACTGTCAACTTGAGAACAACCTAAGTGATTTTTAAAGTACCCTTCTGGGTGTGTCTGGGCAGGTTATAGAGGGTGACTTTGGGGACTCTGTCTGGTTCCTGATCCCTTACTCTCTCTTCCCTCACTCTGCTTCTGGTTGTCATAATCCACTTTGCTCCACCACACTTCCACCATAACGTTTCCATCTTGGAGTCAGGCAACCATGGACAGGAACCTCTGAAACTGAGGGCAAAACGAGCTCTTCCTCCTTTAAGTTATATATGTCAATTATTTGGTTTTAGCAATGAAAAATTTACTAATTCAGCTAACCATATAGACAATCAACTACCATAAAATATCAAAGAAAAACACAATATGGACTTTCCTATGAAATATGCACTGTAGGAAAATGGAGTTGACCTTTGGGCCCAGCCTAATGAGCCTTGATCTTCACTTCTGCAGCAGAAAGACTGGCTAAGCCCCTGGGAGCAGAGGACCTTGTGAAAAGCTGGCAGTATTCCTAGGTGGCTAAGAAAATGTTTCCATATCAGAAGGAAGAAAATGCAAACTTTTAGATTGAAGAAGACATTTGAATATGTAACATGAATACATATATATATATATATATATATATATGCAGTTGTAAATATATTGTAAATTCAGCTGTAAAATATAATTTTAACACTTATTTAGCAGTACTTGAGATTAAATGTTTGGTTACATGCATGATAGGAAATCACTCTACTACTGAGCCATACCTCCAGTCTAATTTTTAACATTTTTACAGAGAGGAAATGGCCCATGAAAGTAAAACTGTTTAATCAAATGCAGGTCTAAAGCTTCCATGGTAGCAAAAACTGGAGTTTCTTATTCCTTCATATGTTCTGGGACCTTCTTGCCTTTTCTTGGCTAACACATTGCTTTCTAGGGATTCACATATGTATTTTTCTATTACTGTTGTCACAAAATATTATAAATAATGTGGCATAAAACAAGAAAGGTCAGTACCCCCAAATCTATTAGTCAACAATGTTGGTTCCTTCTGATGGAGAATCAGTTTCTGATGATGGCTGAAGATCTTTTGTGCTGTTTGTCTTGCAACTGTGTCACTTTAGTCTCTTCCTCTGTCACCATAAGGATATCTTCCTGTGTCTTTCTCCAAATTTTCTTACATTATAGGACTATTCATACTGGAGCAGTGCCTTATACTAAGACCTCATCTCAACTTTAGCATCTTGCTAAAGGCCATATTTCTAAATTAAGTCACATTTATATGACCTGGATATTAGAATTTCAACTTGTCTTCCAACCATAAAGTGTTTGCACGTGATCTTCAGAAGGACCCCAAACTCAGTGCGGCGGCATGGTGATATTGCTCCTGGTTGTGAGAATTCTTCCTAGGAGGTGATGGTGATGGAGACCCAGGTGGTTCTTCTCAAGGAGGTTTTGGGACTTTCCAACAATGAAGACTCAAGTTAGTGTAGCAGGCCTTCTCCTTCATGGGACAACTTTCCAGCCTTTTCCTCCTCAGAGCTCCTCAGTTTTGGGGAAATCTTACCTCCTCCTTTTATGTTTTTCAGGAGTGACTTTTCCTCAAATCCTCCTTTTGTCTTGTTTACAGCAAACCTTTTAAACTCAAATCTGGGTAGTTAGCAGTGGTAAAGCTAATTTTCTCTTATGTATGTCGGGGAGAGTTTACTGGTAAAAGGTTCCTGAGGAGGGAGGGGACATATATGTCTTCTAATTAATCAGCAAATAAAAAGATACCAAATGAACCAACCAAACTTAACACAATGTCTGTTTCCAAAGTTAAGCAAACTGTGTACTCTCTGGTATCATGCTAAGGGGAGAGAAAAAGTCTTTTTTCCCCAAGGTGAAAGATAATAAACAAAAATGGAGTTGGTATTTGAATGGGCCCTGAAGGACAAATAAAATATTGCTAAGCTCAGAGAGATGACCTTTGGGGTGAAGCATTCTAACCAAAGACCACAGCATAAATTGAGGTGGAGAGTGTGACAGCATATTACTTGTCCTGTGTGATTGGGGGACAAATATGTGCAAGAAGAGCAAAGGAAAAACTGAGTTAGAAAAAGCTAATACTTTGAGGACAGCTTCCTGAAGTGTTTCTGAAAACTGTTCTGTAAAATTTACCACTGCTCTACAAAACTTTGCTGCATTACATTGATGTTATCCCAGGGAGCAGTAAGAGTATTTTAACTTCTATGACTGCTGCAACAAATTACTACAACTCTAAAATAATGTAAGTTTATGATTTTATGTTTCTGAGGTCAGAAGTAGAATTGGGTGTCATGGAACTAAACAAGAAATTGGCGGGGCTGTGATCTTTTAGGGAGGTTCTCAGGAAATCTGTTTTCTTGCATTTTCTAAGTTTTAGAGGCTTCCCCCTTCTCTTGGCTCATAATCTATCTAAGATCAAAACCAGATAGCTGGCGTGGTCTTCCTCATCACCCTAGCTCTCTCATGCTTCACTTTCTACTTAGAGAAGTCCTTATGGTTACACATCTCTTCCATGTGAACAAGTTAAGGGTTAGTTCATTTTAGGATTCCATACATAGCACGGTTATGTGACTGTGGAAGTACTTCATTCATTCAGAGCTGAAGGAAGTACTTGAGAAGTGTCTTCAAAGCAAGACATTCCAGCTTTTGGAGAACTCTTCCTAAGCATCTTTGCAAAGGCTGGGACACCTGTCAGTCATATCAGACAGCATGAAGAGAACTGACACACTCCAGGGTTCAGGACCATGCCTCATGCCATTTTCTGTGACAAACCGGGTAGCTCTGCAGGCAGCACTTCAATTGCTGACTGTCAGCTCCTCCTACAAGTCGCCCACCCTCCTGTGGCCAGTGGGACTAAGAATTCAGTGTTCCCCATATCTATTCACTTTAGAGGAATGTGAATTACTTTAGTCTCCATAGTCAAAGGAGTATGACAGAATCCTGAATAAAATCCTTCTTTCAGGTCCTTATCATTTACTCCTGCTTACAAATGCTACTAGGACAAAATGATTTGTGTGTTCAAGATTCAAGGGCTTTTCTAACCCTGGGAGATTTTAAAAAGGGGATTAAATATGCCTTTAATAAAGTACTTTGTACACTTTATCACTGTGGCACCTGTATAAAAGAGGAACATCTTTCTGGCACTCAAGAAAGGGGGAAATGCACATTTATGAAAATGCATGCCCAGAAATTGTCCTCATGTACAAATAATCACTCAGTTATTTCACCAACAGATTGTCATTTGTCTTCACATAGCTAGTGTAAACGCCTGATGTGATGGTGGATAATAAAGCATAATTATTGAGACACTGTGTCACTCTAGGAACTATGTGGTTTGATTACTTTAATTTTTAGTTAAATTCCAAAGCTACCCAAAGTAATGTGTTGGACCTCACTCTGCCTCTCCCATTTAATTTACTCTTGCTGTATTACCACATGCCCAGTGCTGGCCAATCACCTCATCTGCTCCCAACATTTGTTAAATTCTCAAGCACTTCTCTGGGTCCTATCATACTTTACCCCTCAGATGCCTTCCCTGTATGCTCTGCCTCTATGGGCCACAGAGCCTTCAAAGATTAACACAAAATCCAGCTCTTACTTGAAAACATTCCTGATCTCCATCTTCTTGAGAGCAGTCTTTCACCTGTAGAAATAATAATACTTAGCGCTGTCTCTCTTTATTTCTTTTTATCTCTCTCCTGCCTTTAATCTCTTCTTTATTGTTAACTGATATGTAGGACCACAAACCTTTGGCCTTCAGAATTAAGCTATCTATAGACATTTTGAGACATTTCTTACAGTATTTTAAAATTAGGATTTTTTAGAAATCTGGACATTTGGACTTTTGGAAGATTATAACAGCTAGCAGCACTGTGCCTGTGTAAAAGTGGCAATCCTCAACCAGAATTGAGTTCAGCCACCTTGTACGTAGTGAGAAGGAGTGTTTTGGTTTGCTAAAGATCATTCCCTCTCTTTTGATTATAGGCAAGCACATTTACTTATTTATGTTATTTCATTAATATTTCTCAGCCTATAAACTAGGCTTTATTCCTCTTTTTGTCTTTCTTTTTTTAACCTCTCTCCTCATAGAATCTGGACTGATCTTTAATATCTTTTAAAAAGGAGGAAGGTTAGGAGGAAAGGAGAGAGAGAAAGAGAGAGAGAGATACTATGTAAGAGATTACTGTCACTCCAATGAGTCAAATCCTTCCCATCCACCCACAGATTTTTCTGTTGATTTTAGAGAAAATGCAAACTTCCAGTCACCTCTGTCAGCTGAAACCCCACTCCAAGTCACTTGTTTTAGCATTGTCCTTTCTATTTGAACATGCCAAGCTATGCACTCTTTAGGCATTTCTTT
Organism: Dolichotis patagonum; assembly: GCA_004027295.1. Taxonomy (NCBI): domain Eukaryota; kingdom Metazoa; phylum Chordata; class Mammalia; order Rodentia; family Caviidae; genus Dolichotis; species Dolichotis patagonum. The sequence goes on from PVJX010003849.1 coordinate 13,029, forward strand.
CTTAGATATTTGTTTTTCTGCCAAATGTTTAGATGACTAGTTCCCTCCATCTTTTAGGTCTAAAGACTCCCTGGACTGCCCCTTAAAAAAATTGCCCATACTTATTCTCAAGTCATTTCTTGCCATGTCTTCCACAGCTTATCTAAGATCATTGTAATTATTTGGAGAGCTATTTTTCCTGTTTCCTTACAATTGGAAGTAAACTCCATCACAGCAGCACTGCGCTGTCTCTCCGTTGCTGTTTTCCCAGAGTTGAATTGGGTGCAGAGCCAATGTGGAACAACCATTCTAAACCCAGGTTAATGAATACTTGCCTTTGCCTGACTCCTGGATTATAATGTCACATGACAGATATTTGTGCATTTTCTGTCCAGTGGCTTTTAAGCGTCTTGTAAATGAATACTTGGCTTTGTTCATTAAAATAAACTAACAAGGCAAAACCAAAAGCAGTAAAACTACAAAGCAGTGAGACCTTTATAGATGTTTAGTAGAGATTTGATAATGTTTACAGAGTGACTCAGAAGTGGATTAAAAGACCAACATGAGGAAACCTGTTAGCTTTATCAGTTTCAAAATATTTAAATATTAATAGCTGAGGCTCAAAAATAGAAAATCCAGACTAACATTTTTGGCAAAGACAGAGTACAGGTACCACATTTGTCCTCTTGTCAGATATCACCTTTAAAAACACAAAAAGGAGATAGTGGTTTTCAAGACACTGGATATCAGACAACTAAGTGCACACAGAGTTTTGGGAGTGATAGGAAATATTGATCCCTATGATTGTGTTAGTTTATTTACAAATAGACGAATGTAAAATACTCAATATAGGTACCATAGAAGTGCTAGTTAAAACCACCTAAGAAACCACTGCAAACTAACTTTAATCATTAAATTAAAAAAAACCTGGTCATGCCAAGTGTTTATATTGATATAGTATGAATTCCTAGTGGAAATGTATAATAATACTACTACTCTGGAAAACAGTTTGACACTTTTTTTTTTAAGTAAAACATTCAGGAGAAATTGAGTCATTTTCAAATTGCTGGTAGAAATGTAAAATGGTGTAGTTGCTATGGAAAGCAGTATGGCAGATCATTTTAAACATAACATTACCATACGAACCAAGAATTCCACTGCTAAGTATGCATCAGGCAGAGGAAAGTACAGACTCAAACATATTTGCATGGGTAGGAGCGTTATGCACAGGGTAGAAACAACCAAATATCTGTTGTTGAATGAATAAACAAAATGTGTCACATACTTACAATGCCATGTTAGCTTTGAAAAGGAGTGTGATCATGTTACGTGTTATAACATGGGTCAACCTCAAGCACTTTGAACTGTTACATAAGGCAGATGTAAAATATAAACAACTTATGATTCCAATTACATGAGGTACTTAAGTAGTCAAATTCAAAGTGGCCAGAAAGTAAAATAGTAGTTTTCAGGGGCTTGAGGAGAAAGAAATGGGGAGTTTTTAATTAGTATAAATTTTCAGTTCAGTAGGATGAATAAGTCCTGGCGATGGATGATGGGGACAGTTTTACAATAATGTGGACATATTTAATACCACTGAACTATGCACTTAAAATAGTTAAAAAATAAATTTCATATACATATATACATATGACATATATACATATATACATATGACATTCTCATAATAATATTCAGCAATGCCACTGCTAGATTTTTATGAAGTAGGATGGAAAGGTACCTTTATACAAAAGCTTGTATAAAAATGTTCATCGCAGTTTGACTTGTAAAAATCAATACTGAGGACAACAGAAATATCAATGAACAGGCAAATGGATTAGCAAATTTTAATACGATCATATCACCGAATACTATTTAGCCTTTGAAAGAAGGCAGACATTGCCTTTGAAGAATACTAAAATCATTAGGCTAAGTGAAATAACAGGTGGAAATGGAGTTAGCTGTGGTGGTGCATGTCTATAATCCCAGCACACAGGAGACTGAGGCAGGAGAATCACCACAAGTTCCAGGTCAGCTTGAGCTACATAGTAAATTCTAAGCTAGCCTGGACTACATAGTAAGACTCTGTGTCAAAAAACAAACAAAATAACAAAAAATTAAGATGGAGTATTTCTCTATGATACAAATGTTTGAAAATATAATCTATAGTGTCAGAAGGTAGAGAAACCATGGCCTGCAAATTAGTTTGTGTATATCAGAGAAATGGAGGAGCAGATGACAAGATGGGGTGGAACAGATGTGTGAAATGACACTAGGAAACTATTGATGTAGTAGATAAATCCATTGTCTTGAGTTTGGTGATTATATCATAGATATAGACATGACAAAACTTATCAAATTGAAGGTTCAAATGTGTGAGATTTATTAGATAAAAATTATACTTCACAAAAGGTGTTAAAAGTAGTAAATCGAACATAATACTGGTCCAACAATAACCATATGTAAACTGGACCTCTAATCCAAAAGCCATTGTTAGTTATGAAGGACACAAACCAAGACGTGTCTCATATTCACAGTAATTTGATCAAATGGGACCTGGAAATCATTGATTTTAGAAGATGGAATGTATTCAGTGTCCATGATGCTTAATGAAAATTAATGATAATGATTTTGAATTTAATGGATTTCTTGCAGTCTTATTGAAACTTAATAGAAAATGATATAGTGTAATTTGAAATCCATTTAAATTATCCAAATGAATAATTAATATGTCTGTCATAAATCTAACCGGTATCTATTATTTAGAGCCAAATGATTCAGAATTAGGTTTACAAAAAGCTCTATCTTTTTAGAAGTGTAATGTTAAAGTAATCCACCCCCCCCTTTTTTTGGTTATCTTTGCACAGTTGTTAGAAGAAAAAACAGTCTATGCTATACTTATTTTAAAAGTGGTAGCAAGTCATGTCTTATTTTTCTGACATTTATACAAGGGATATTCACAGACATCATTATTCACAAACATTTTTCTTTAGCTAGAAAAAATGTGAAATACGTATCTCTGTCCTCATCTTGCAAATGGAAAATTTTTAATATCTGCTACTTAGTTATGGTAAAATAAGATCACTTCATCCAAATCTTGCCTCTCTTTGGCTTTTTGTACTTCATTTTTGTCACTTTTAGCTTTTCTTAAAATACTCAGTTCCTTCTTACTTATAATCCTTTTCAGTGTTTTTTTTTTTCTGACTAGCTGGTTTTTCTTTTGATTTACTTTAGACATTGCCATTGATGAGCTGCCGTCCTAAAATTCTATAAAAATATGGACTCCAAATACCATTTTATAATGTTACGCAAAGTATTTTCCTTTATTAGCATACTATTTGCTAGTATTAGGTGAGAATTATAATTTAATGTATTAATAGTAAGATGTACATACTGACATATAAGAAACAAAATACACATTGTAATTTCTATTTCATTCATCTTATGCTGATTCCATTTTGTTTACTAATTTAATCTAATATATAAAACAGAATCTAGCACAAATAGAAATCTAGTAAATATGTGATGAAAATAAACTAATCAATCAAATTAAGATGGGGGCTTGGTGACTTAGCTAAATAAACTGAAATAAGATTGCTAACACAGACTTGTAATCTGTGCCCTACCTATTAACCTATCTGTCCTCTAACATTAATCAGACATTAAGAGAAACACTAATCAATGACTTTATGTCTAAGGGAAGGATTTTTAAATGAATATTACATTTGAAGTGCCTGATCTCCTAAAATAGTTAAAAGATACTCACATAGATGTCAGTAGCTATGGAGTTATTTTCATAAGACAGGTCATGAAACAATATGATCTTATAATTTTGATGATGATTTTGCTATTTAAAATGTATGTGTACCTTCTGCTAGAGAGTAATATAGAAACCATAGTTCATCTCTAAATGCATGACTGATTAGGAAGCTAGGGAAATAGGTAAGAAAATCTAATACTGTATTCACTTCAGCATCATAAGGTGTGAGTATTAAAGGAGATATCGGATTAAAAGCACTTAAGAGAGTACAACCCAATAAGTTCATTATGTGCAACAATGTTCATTAATATTATTAATCTTGTAGGAGAAAAGGAGATTTCCACTGTGTCCTCTGATGTTTCAGTGGGATAAACTGACAAACATTAAGCAGCAGAAAATCATACAAATTTATTTAACATGCAAGAGGAGAACTACATAGCCCAGCAGTCCACAGAAATGTGATTACGTACTAGCCTGATGTGTTTTAGATACTTACATGACTTTTGGTGTAGGAGAGGAGAGTATGGGCATGTAGACAATTTTGGAGGGAATAGTAACTGATTTTTATGGGAAATGAATGAGCTTAGGGAACACACAATAGCCTGGAACAAAATCTGTTGGCCTGCAGAACAGACAATGTTTTATAAAGGATTCTCTTTGAAACTGGAATAGAGGATAATGATGTGAGACAAGCCTGCCCAGGTGTGTTGACAGATTTCAATCTTTTATCCTGCAGTATGACTTTAGTTAATGAAAGCTACCACAATGGACCAGAGTTAATTGCTTCTTTTCTGGGAAGTCCAAGCGTTGGGCAGGAAAGGGAATTTTATAGAGAGCCTCTCTCTGCACTGGAAGGGGAAGAAACAAGTGAAGGTCAGAAGAACCTTGATATTTAGCCTGGTTTTAAGACTATTTAACTTCCTTGGATCAAACTTTTAAGAGTGCCAAGAAATAAGATATTTAGGGAGTATTCTTCTTACACCCAATTTAGAAACTCAGGAGTCTCAGTCCAACATACTCTGCACAGATACTCTCTCCTCCTGAACAACCGACAATTACTTTTAAAATCATTCCCCAGGAATTTGAATTCATTTATAGAGATTAATAGTTTGATATCATTTCAAGGTATTTTCTCAAAGTTAGTATTGCATGAGTTTCCAGTAGGAAGTGACTAGAAAAAGTATAAGTACAATGGCAATTCAAAAATCATTTTTAGAAAGCGCTCATACTTAAATCATGGAATATAGGGGGGAAGAGAAAGCCTTTTAAAATCGTCCAGTTCTGCTTTATCCTATTTTACAGATGAGACCATTAGAATGTAGTAAGTAACATACTCAAAGAAAACAAAGCAAGTCAAAACAAAGCTGATACTACAATTTGGTTTTGTTCTTTCATTCTAGACTTCTTTCCAATGCCTAAATTGCTTTTCTTGTATAGTACTAGTTTTCCAAGACTGCCACAGAAAATCACCACAAGCTGTGAGGAGGTGTGTTCCCCTTAACTGTTCTGAAATTGAGAAATCTGAAATTAAACGGCCAGTAGAGCTGCACCTTTCTGGAGGCTGTGAGGGAGCCTCGGTCCTATGTTCTTTTATCCCCTAACTTCTGGAGGTTGCCAGCAATCCGTGGCATTTTTTTGTCTCATGAATGATCACTGTCTACCTTTAACCTGATACAGATAGCTCCACTTTGTAAATCTGTGTCTCCGTATCCTTTTCTAATAAGAACACCAGTCACAGGGTTTAAGGTCCCTCTGAACTAATATGATCTCCTCCTATTTACAGTGCATCTGTGGATGCCCTCCTACTGAATAAGATCATATTCGGACATTCTAGTGGGAATGAATTTGGGGATAAGTTATTCAATTTACAATATATGCCAAATTTTTTTGACTTGTTAAAATACAAAATGAGTTTTAAATCAAGTTCTGTTTTTTTGTTGTTATCTAGAGATAAATATCAAATGCAATAGTATTTAGAAGTTTTTTGATTGATAGATTTATACAAGATATTACTAATTTGCGTAGAACTCTTGGGCTCAAAGGGTCCCACCTGAGCCTGCTGAGTAGCTAGGATGACGGGCATGTACTACTGTGCCCAATTTAAAAGCAACAACATTCGTGAAAACATTTCAAAATATGACACATTTCTCTCATGCTAAGAACTGGTATTTTCAGCTTTGTTCTTTCTTGAGATCTCTTGCTTCTTTCATAGTTTGGTCATATTCAAAATATTTTTGAAGGGCAAGTTTTTCTCCTAAACTGCAACTGGCTTTCTCATGGTCATCTATACCTGTTTCTACTTTTCTAATTCACTTAATTATTTTCTCTATGCCCGAGAAACAAACGATAAGTTGAATAAGGAGACCAGCCATACTAGTTGGCTCAGAATGTTTCAAGTTTGGCGTTCGAAACCTTCTAATGGGAAAACCCTCGTGCTCAGGAAAAGTGTGAAAGTTGGTCACCCTAGCAGATAGTCTCAGGGAAAATTTACAAGTCTAACAGGAAAAAATGATGATCAGGACTGTGTAACATTTTCTTGCTAATTAATTGTCTTTCTAGGATTTCATTGTTCTGAGATTTGCCTTACTAGACAGAACATTGATTAAAATACAGAAATGTGATTGTCTTGCTGGGCCTGGACACAGTCACACTTGCAGGTGTGTTCAATCTGAGGCCCCAAGCTCCTTGCTCTGTTTCCTAAACACTTTATAACAAATATAAAAAATATGTTTCCTTATACTGTATATACAATAGGAAATTTTTATGCGTAGCTTAAGATGATTCGTCTTCACTCAGGGATGTGACCCATCCTTGCCAAAATGTTGGAATGCCTGACATGGTTTTAGGTCATTGAATTGTAATGCTAACTGTGGATTTGATTACACTTACCTTGTTCTCCCTTAAGCTGAAAGGCCATGCAACAAAGCATATGAACTGGTCAGGGGAGGTTAAGGATAAGATTTTCCTTTAGGTGAGATTGTTCCAAGTTCCTTGAATGATATCTTTCCATCATTGTTCCTTCTTTCTAAATTGCCTAATTACCCAAATCACTTGGGGGAACATTTAGGGTAAAAGGTATTTTTACTCCATTTCCAGAAGTTCGGTTGGTCTCAGGTGGGGACTAGAAATTGTGTTCTCCAGGAAGTACATTGGATGATTATGAGAATCAAAAATTTGAGGAAAAAACATTTTTAAACTATTGAAATATTCATTCAATAGTTGAATTATCAAAGAAGAAACAAAGCATTGACTGGACAAGTAACTGCTACAATAGCAACATTGATACTGGATTTAAAGGTCTCCAAGCATAAAGCACCCTGGGGGGTGGAGGTATGTGTGTGTGTGAACTTCAGTGTTTTTAGTATTATGATTTCTTCCAAATTTTACAAATCGTCTACTTTAAAAATGATAAAATGATCAAAAATTATGCTCCTTTCTCAGCTTTGGCAAGCCTAATAAGCTCAGGCACTAAGAACAGATGTTTATGAAGGAGGGCAAGCCAAAGTCAAGTAAGCTATATGGCGTAACCCTAACCCAAAGCAATTAAAATCTGACTGGGTAAGCCCAATTTAGCTAGACATGGTTGGCGTCTATGTCAGTTTCCAACCCTGCCAGACTCCCCTAGCCAAGGATAGTGTTTAAGGAAAGCGTTTCAGGAACATTATTGCAATATGGCTGGAGGGAGGGTGTCTCTCTGACTCTCGGAAAGGATGAGACTGGAGGAAAGCAAAAGATCCAGAGAATAAAGGCCCGGGGAGGTAACTGTCCAAAGGCCATGGCTTCAAAGGGATTAACCTTCGATAGACTCTTGAAGGAGTCTTATAGATGAGGAACGGCCTAGGTCTGGAGGAGCACATGGAAATGGTGTGTATCTTAGCACCAGCTTTGTTTTTTAGGGGCTGCACAGCTGCGCCCTCTCAGGGACTGTGGTTTACCCTGCTGAGAATGTAGGCGTAACTGTTGACAGAAGATCAGAAAAGTGTAGGACCTGAGACCTCGGAACTACTGGCTATGTAGCTAGACAAGAATGGAAGCAGGGAAAACAAATGAAGTTTTCTTCTTAGTGAGAAATAAAGATACTTTAGGCACTTTTTAATTTTTTTTTAGAGTTCTGCTATGTAGTCAATGCTAGCCTGAACTTGCTATGTAGCCCAGACTGACCTCAAACGTCTGACCTTCCTGTCTCTTGAGTTTTAGAATTATAGGCAGGCACCAAACTCCTGGCTCGCGTTAGTCAGTAATTTTGATACGGTTAGAATGCAGTCAGTCACCTGAGGTAGGACAACTCCGAAAGGTACAGAGCAGCACACAGAATAGAAAATGCTATTTCAAGGTGTGTCTGAAGAGCTGCATAAGAGGAGCAGAATCAACCCTAATGGTGCATTTTTTCGTGTGATTTTAAAGAGAATGTCACACTCTAACAATGACCTGCTGCCCCATGAGCCTATGGATGTGTGAGATATAGAGCTGTCAAGGACTCAGCCCATTTCAGACAGAAGACAAGCCACAGACCCTGAGAGAGAAGAGGGAGAAGGTCTTCCCGATTTTTATACCACACTAAAACATGAGTGCAGCTTAAGTTTGAACTGGTGTTTTACTTTTTGGTAACATTTATTAGGCACATGTATTTATTGGCCATGACTCTTGCTAAAGCTGTGGCATGCATCATTTTGCTTCTTTCAAACAATTTTTACTTATTTTAATTTTACTATTTCACATACAAGAATACTTATATTGAGAGGAATTAATCAATTTCACTCAGGTTAGGGACTGAAAAAGGAAAGAACTGGCACTTAAATCTAGGCCCACCAGATGCCTAGCCAATTGTTCTTACAGGTTATTCTTTAGAGGTCATTGCACCATGATTTATGAATGGTAAAATATAGATCCCTGAGAAGGGAAAGAACAAGCTGATAACAGAATCCTGACCAAGGGTGGTTTGGGAAGGATAACACTGAAGAGAAGAGGAAAAACTAAGAACCATGTTGGAACTTACTAAAATTAACTTGTATTTTGTAGAGCTCACTTTATTTATAGAAGTGGACTTACTTGCTTTTTAGGGTGCAGATTTTTCCTCGTGTTGCTTGACTTGGAGCGAGTGATAATTTGAGAAATAGGAAGGGAGCTTTGGGTCATAGTTTACAGGATAGCATCCACACAAGCCAGCTCCTAGCTGACTATAGACTCTCTAAATCCAGTTCATTAAAATGTCATCAGAGAAAGAAGAGGAGGTAGAGTGCAATTCAGTTATAATTCACAATTAGCTAACTGAGCTATGAAATAGACATTCTGTTTGGAAAGGTTAAAAAAATCTTAGATACCTTCATTTCGGTGAACTAATAGAGCTCACAATTTAAAAGAGAAAATATATAAATCTTCTTTTGTCTTCGTCTTCTTAGCCCCCACCAGTTTTGCAGCGTTAAATCAGTGTTATTCTAAAGACTTAGGAAAGTCTATATTACTTTTGATTACACTACAAGCAACTAAAAACTCAGTCATAAATTTAATTAAAATTCAGGCAAATCTTGTAATACGCTGTTTCAAATTGCTCCATCTACAAAATGAATCTGGCCACAATGGATCCTGAAACTTATGAATTGAGGAGGACACAATAAAATGAATGATCATTTAATGAAAGGTCTGTCCTGAATCTCTCATTCTCTAATGCAAGCAGCCAGCTGTGTGGCCTCTGATGTATCTGCAGTAACACTGGCATAACAATGAAAGTAACCAATAAATACCTATCTTAGTACATACTGAGATGTTTACCACTGTTTCTAATGATGCTTCACCAACTACTTAGGAATATCTGTGGCCCTGGTAAATTTCTAGGAATATTTTTCAAACTACATATATTTACTAGCTGACTCAATTGACTTGGAGAATTGAGTTGGTGAATTTCTAGAAATATTTTAAAAGCTATATACATTTGCTGGCTGACTCAGTGGACTGCTAAAAGACTCTTCATTTCCTTTCACTTAGAAAAAAAAATAAAAAGAAGTGTTTGTCAGGTGAGAAAAAAAACACCCTGTACATTATAAAGTTATGAAAGAATCAAGATACTAGCTAGATTGCGTGGGTTCAGATCCTAGCTTGTTAACTTGTGAATAATGTATTTTTAGGGAATTAATGTCTCCTTATATTGAAACAGATATGCTTATTCTACATCCTGGGATTGTTTTAGGAATTAAATGAGTTAATGGACACAAAGGGCTTGACACAAATGCCTGACATTTGGCTGTGCTTGATAAGCATGAACTATTGCTTTTCTCACTTTAATTTGAACTAAGGTACTTTTCTACAGAGACAAAAAATATTTTTCCACACCTCTTCAGAAACTGAAGAGAACATTAAACATACCAAGCCTGACTTAGAGAGGAAACCAACCAGCATGCCATGGATTTGATAGTAAGCTAAATGACTGTAGGAACAGGGAGAATATATTTGGTACAAATATTTTAATTTCCTAAAGAATAGAACCTGTTCCTGCAGCAACAGCCACACATCTGACTACAGTGTGCTCATAAGAGAGTAGTCATGGAAACCACAACAGGGAAATTGTACTCACATCCGATTTCCATGACGCTAGTTATTAAATAATAAATAATAAACTGAGGCCTCATAAAAGGGAAATGTATTCTAACCATAAAATATGCAAGCTCTACTACACTAATTTAAATAAAGTCTCATTGCTTACAGAACAGGTAACTACTTTTTCTTCTACTGATGAATTATAATAAACATCAACATTTAATAGAAAGACATTTAAGCTAATAAAAGCTTTATGTTCATGGGTAGAAACCCCTCTGTTGACTAAAGATAGGTTGATCCGTAGCATGGTAGTTTCAACCTCAACTGGAAATGGGGCTGATACCTAGTATCCATGTAACGTTGTGAAGGTTATTCTTTTTATAAAAATCTTAAGCTTTCTCAGATCATAATTAGAAAAGATCTCTGTTGAAACAGCTTCACTATAGAGCAGCCAAGTAAAAAGACTCTAAAGTATTCATTTACACATTAGCTTACAGATAATATTCCTTAAGAATGTGGATCTTCTTCCACACCTAAAATCTTTGCTATCCTGCAAACTACTTAGAAATTTGACCAATTCTCTTCTCTCTTTCCCATAATATTACACCCAACAGATGAGGCACAGGAAAAACAAAATTCATCTACTTAGCTCTGTCTAAGAAAATCTTATGATTCAAGCCATAGCTTAAGGACAGGAAAGAAGAAGCTTTACATATTGAGAAACTGGGAAAATACTGATTTGATTATAAAAAAAAAACTAACTTTGCATAAACAGAGCTGTACCCACATCACTGTAGTACAGTGCTTTTCATTCTTTTGGGAAGATACCAAGAAGAAGAAGAACTAGGTCAAGTGCAATATCTAGTTTTAGTTTTTTAGAGAAATCTCCAGAATAATTTACACAGTGGTTACACAAGTCTACACTGCCACCGACAGTGGAGAAGTGTTCCTTTTCACCACAGCCCCACCAGCATTTGACATTGATTGATTTCTTGATGGCAGCCATTTCTTTCTGGAGTGAGATGGAATCTCAGAGTGGTTTTAATCTCTTAAATGACCAGTGATATTGACCACATTTTCATACATTCATTTGCCATTTATATTTCTTCATCTGGGAAGTATGTATTCATCTCAGATGACCTTTGAGGAAGTCTGATTTCTTTGATTTCTTATATATTCTAGATATTAGTCCTTCAACTGAGAAACAGTTGGCAACATTTTTTCCCACTCTGTATGTTGTCTCCACCCCAATGATGATTTTTTTGATATACAAAAGCGTTTTAATAAGATGAGATTCCAGTCATTGATTCTTTGTAGCATTTCCCATGGGATCAGAGTTTTCTTCAAAGTTTTTGCCCACTTATGTCTTCATACTTATTCTGTCTTCTAGCAGACTTAGTGTTTCTGTTTTAATATTTAGATATTTGATCCATTTATATTTTTAATTTAATTTGTATGGTGAGAAACATGAATCTAATTTTAGTCCTCAGCATTTGGAAAGTGAGTTTTTCCAGCACTATTTCTTAAAAACGTTGTCTTTCTTCCAGTGAAGGTGTTTGATTGCAGTGTCAAAGATAAGTTGGGTGAGTGTGTTTAGTGTTGTTTCTACATATAATCTTATCCATTGGACAGTATCATGCACTTTTTTTTTTAATCACAGTAACTCCATAGTATTATTTCAAGTCAGGGATTGTGATGTCTACTTGCCTTTGCTGCTCAGAATCATTTTTGCTTTTCTAGGTCTCTTCTGGCTCCAAATGAATTTTAGAATTGTTTTTTTTCTAATTCTGTGAGGTATGCTTTTGGTATTTTGATGAAGACTGCATTAAACTGCATAAAAATTTGCGGATTTTGGCCATTTTCACTACATTGGTTCTTCCTAAAAGCAATGCATGTCCTTCCATTTCCTGATGTCCTCTCTGTTTGCCTTTTTCAGAGTGCTATAGTTTTCATTGTAAATGTCTTTTACTTTTGGAGATTAATTCCTAAGTATTTCTTTTATTGATCCTATTGTGAAAGATGTGCTTCCCCTAATTTCTCTCTGTTTGTATTTGTGTACAGTAATGCTATTACCTTTCCCACAAAGGGCAGCAGCCTAGGTAATTCCTTTACTACAACTAGCTTTCATGCTAGTTGCTATGGCTATTATTGGCTATTGCTATGGCTATTATGCATTGGCTATTATTTATTTAAGGCCTATAATTTGCCATTCAATAAATTTGTAACAAGGACTGTTCTAGTTTCTTCCATAGTAAAAAGAGATTCCTGTAATTATTATTGTATTTTAGTAATGAGAAAACTGAAGCTTACATAATTTCAGTAATTATGGGAGTTATTGACAGCTCATAAAGTAATCATTAAGATCTTATCTCAGTTCATTGTGAGTTGCTGTAGCAAAATGTCTGAGGCAGGTACTTTATAGAGAAAAAAGTTTTGGTTTGTTTCATTCTTGGAAGTAGAAATTCAAAATTTGGTGGCACCATCTGTTTGTTCTCTGATGGGAGACTTCCAAACATGTTGTGGTACAAAATAATCAGTAAGTTATTCATTCACGACTGAACAAAAATTTGGAGTTATAGATTTGTAATGACCTACACTCAAGTAAAACCCCCAAACCCCCCAAAACATCAGGTTACATATCAAATTTATGGAGTCATAAAAATCTATGAGTAGAGCCTGGCTACCTGTGGGCTAGTGAATTCTCCAAATCATTTTGTGCAGGTTAAAATTTGAGAAACTGAGAATCACTCTTAAAAAAATGGCAAATCCTTTACTGAAAGTATCAACAAATTGGTATATAAATTCAGCTGAACCTTATCTGTTTCTTGTAAGCATGTAGTTGGGGAATTTGTATATTTCCTTAAAAGAAAAAAAAAGAAATTGTCAAAAAAAGTTTGAAGAAAACCAGACATTCAAATTTCTGCTACATGTAGCTTGAAACTCACAATCCTCACCATATAAGAAAACAGATGACATGGAGAGAATTGGTTTAACTTTGATAGAAATTGTGACTGTGTGTGTGTATGTGTGTGCATGTGTGTGCACATGTGATTTTGTGACAGGTAGTATACAGATTAAGGAATTCTATTTATGACTTTAATTCTGTAATGAAGTGCAAAGGTAAAAAGTAACCTTCCATGTCCTCAGCATTTGTGACAGTTTATTACCTTTCAAAGGATTGCAGCTGTGCATATGCTAATAAACCTACAGTGGCAACTTTTGCTTGTGAAGATGACAATATAACAAATACCGGTTGAATCTATAATAGTAGATGTACCATGATAAAGAAAAGCAAGAAACATGTAATCCCCTCCTAAGAAATGTCAATCCATACAAGGCTGAAATCCAGTTCAGAGGAAATGTCATTCCTGTAATAATCTGACCTAGTATCTGAGAGACAGTTTCTGAGAATTCCTAGATACATTAAAATATGTTCCACTGACTAGGGATTGGATCTGTGGTTGCTGATCTGTCTCTTATTTTGCATGAGTTCTGTGAAGATATAAATTCATTATTTCCTATTTCAGGCAATGTTTTGGAATGTTTATGAGGAGAAGCGGTTCTCTTGGCAATTTTAAAATGATGTCAGTTTTTAAATGATACTTCTCCACATTCAGAATTTTCTCTCTCATATCAAACACATACAAATTGCTTTAAATCATCTATTGATGGATGCCGATGTTTACCTCATTTGTCAGGTCATTCTCTAGCTCATTACACTTTAGTTATTCTGAGAATGTCCTCTCCAGGGTCATGTTCCTCACAGGGTCACATTGCCAATTTATGATATAACTTTATCTGAAGTTCAAGTGTAACAAATTCTCAAATTTGCAAGGAAGCTTAGAAATATTCTAGTCCTCATGTCTCTATAAATAACAAAACTGAACACTGATAATGCTTTCTTATAAAAGAAAATTCACTCTTTCCATAGTGGAGTGTTTCATAATTTCTGCCTTGCTCAAATCTTAGCCAAATTCTCCACTTTGTTTTCTAATGTCCAATATATGAACCCATCCCTGTGTTACTTAAAGGGTTACCTCAGGTTCAGACTAGCATCAGGAGATTCCCTGCACATCATGTTAGGAATGTAGATGCTCAGATGTTACTCTAAATCTCTACCTCAGAATCATGACCTTAAAAATATTTTCTTTGACTTTATTATGCGTGATGGTATGAACAGCTGTTTTGCAGAAAACAAAACATTATGGCAGTCTTTGCTGATTTAATATCATCTTGCTTAGAAGTCCTACCATACTTGTACTCTGCTATTACCATCGGTTCTATCATGTTGTGTTTTATAGGGATTTTAATATATGTGATAGTATAAACAAATTTTTTATTGAAAATGAGATATTATAGTACCCATTGATCAGTCTCTGTTATTTGGTTCAGAATGTCCTGTAACGCTTTCATTCTTTTGAATGGTTTTATACTATTTTTGGTATGTTTGATATTGTTGTGTTTGAAACTATGCTCAACTATAGCAAAGAAAGAGATATTTTGATAGCTACTGTTAATGTCCAGTTGTCTTATTGTAAAGTGCTGTGTTGCTTATGTTGTTCGGTTCTGATATGCTTTGTTCTGCCCTCTTTTGTTCTATTCTCTTTAAAATTAAAAAAAGTCCCAGACTACAAACCAAAAATATTCAAAATGATTTATCACATTATACATGAAATGAGAAATTTTATGTTTAGACAGTTTCATTGATGTGTTCACACTAATGCAAGTAAGATAGTGAGCATATCACTACTTCCAAAATTTTCCTTATATCTCATTATAGTTCCTCCTTTTCTGCTTCCAGAACTCCAGACAACCATCGATTGTCTGTTACTAGATTAATTTCTACTTCCTAGGTTTTATAATAAATGGAGTTTGATAGTCTCTGCTTTTTTAAAATTTTATTTTGAAAAAAGTCTCACTGAATTGCTTTTGCTGGCCTTCAACTTGTGATCTTCCTGCCTCAATCTTCCCAGTAGCTGAGATTACAGGCATGCACAATTACCCAACATACCTGGTAATTGTCGATTGTCAAACATTGTAAATTTATTTTTGGATGCAGAATACTTTTATTTTCACATATGTTGTTGAACTTTGTTCTAGAATATGTTAAGTTAAAAGGTGAATTTTTTTTTATGTTTCTTTCAAACTCTGCCAGGTGGTACTATGTTATCATTAAGCAAAGAACTGAGTTTTGCTCCGCTGTGGAAGATAGTACCCTTCTGAGTCCTCTATCCATTGTTTCATGAATTGTGGGCTTTTTCATGTTGGCTAGAGGAAAGAGGAGCTATATCCAGCATTGTGAGGTCTGTTGAAATTATCAGGTAGTTAAGTTCTAGATCTTACGCAGCCACCAACACTCAAGCTGAGCAGTACTCAGTTATACACCATGAAAACACTGAGGAGATCTTCAGCCATCTGCTCCTTAGCTTCTTTCTCCACTGAACACTCTCCCCAGTGAATTCCAGTTGTCTATTGTTCACCTGTGTTTCCTCCATTTATGTTATCTTTTGGGCTCTCTAAATCTCTTTTGTGTAAATCCTTCCATCTAGTAAACAGGCGGCAATCATTTATTCTTGAGTTTTAGAGTTCACAATCCTTCGTTGCCTGATGTCCAAAGTCTTAAAAAATGTCCTCTTGTGTATTTTTCTACCTTTTTACCTGTAGTGAGTAAAAATTCAACTGGAACGATTTATTGTCGGTTAGGGCATCTTGACCAGAAGCAGAAATCACAGCTATTAAAATCTGGGAAGTGTTGCTCTTACACGTGACATTTCTTTTGCCCTCCATGCACGTTTTCCTTCTTATGCTAGGCGCCCTCAGATAATGTCACTAATGTCCTTTTACAGGATCCCAATTCCTTTGCACATTCATTTTCTTAAATGCTTGACAACTTAGCCTCATCACCTCTTGATACTCCTGTGCTAGTCTTCAGAAACACAGTGCAAGCCTTTCCATTCATTATGTTGACTAATTGTCATTTCATTTGTTTTATGGTCAATATCCTTGGGGAAAACATTCTATCATCATATTTTACATCTTATAGTTAAACATTATCTGAAAATAAATCATTAAAATCACTGATAAAAACATTGTGCAAAGTAGTCCAGGGAATATTCCTTTGAGTTCTTCCAGGCTGGCACTGATTCATAAATCAATATTTTACATATATTCTTTTTACCAAACCAGAAATCCACCGACTGAATGACCACTTAACTTGTGTTTGCTTACAGAGATGTCTTAAGTTTTTACTGAAAGCTTTAATGATATTTGGAAATGCTATGTGTTTTTAATACAAAGAAATGTAAATGCAATGAAAATGTGAACGGTATAGTCTTTTGGTGGTAGGTTGAAAGATGTATTAGGCAGGTTTCTGTTGCTACAGAAAATACTTGGACACTTCCATCACCTCCAATAATGCCAAAAAAGCATTAACTCATTGATAGATTAAGCTAGTGTTGAAGTTCATTTGTTCATGATCCAATAACCTTTCAAAAGACACCTCTGAATACTGATGCACTGAGGACCAACTCTTTAGCATATGAGCTTTTGGGGGATATTTGTGGTCTAAATCATAGTAAGAGATGATCTTTAATTTTAAAAAAAAATTATGATATGAAACAGTCAATTATATTGTTCTTGTGATTTCAGCATTATCCAGTTTATCAATGGGGTAGTTTTCTGAGTAATATAAAGCTGTTAAGTCTGTGGTGACTTTTTATGAGTTAATACTTACTAATTCTAAATGATCATATTTTCATTTTAAAAGCCTTATAATCTGACCCTTTAATCACCCTTTCCAGAATATTACCCATCTATCTTCTCTCCTTTAGAAATGTGGGAAGCACTGATCTTTCATCTTCCTGTTGAATGCAGTTTTTTAGATTGTACTACCTGAATATGATCAGTTCCAATTTTATGTTCTCAAAAATTCACAGAGCAAACTTCATCTGGTAAAAGTCACTGACACTCACAGTCATGGGTTGTGACTTCCTCCCATCTCTTCACGGAACTTTTGCTGATGTTTATTTTATCCAGCCCAGTTTTCAGATATTTTAAATATAACTACTTCTTGACAGACACTTTTGAGATGAAATCAATTGAAGAATTTCATTTCTTTTCTGTTAATATTTACTCAAAGTGATTGGCATAAAGGCCCATTTGACATTCTTTTTTTTGCTTGTATTATAGAAGTTCATATAAATACAGATAGGTGAATTTTCCCCAAATGTTTCTCAAGTACAGTTGTGACCACTGATGGTGTGTGTTGATCTGGGAGAAGTGGGTGCTTTTACCATGTAGTCTGATTTTATTCACGAGTATGAAATGTGACAAGGTTGAATTGTGTAAGTTGATACACTGCAGCTGTTAATACCAGCTGTAATAAATTACACAAAATCTCAGTGGTACAATACCAAATGTATGTAGTCTAATCAGGTGTTTTATAAATAGTCATTCATATGAAGTACCTTCTATTTTGTGGCATAGGAATCTTATAGGACCTTCTGCATTTTCAAAAGACAAAAAAAGCAAAGAAAATCAAATTTCTAGTTCCAAGGATGGAAGAGCTTCTGGTACTCCTTTCGCTAAGACGAAGAAGACAAAGGGCAGATCGATCAATGGGTATCTATCCAGATACATTCAGAGAAAAAGAGTGTGTTTTGATTGTTACTATTATCACATACATATTGTAGCACATTGCTAAGACTTTCTAACATGTTTATATTCTTTATCTGTACTGACCCTATGTTTTGCTCATTATAATGCATTCTGCCATGTCATTTTAGGAGTTAATGCTAGTCTAATGTAGCAGGGCAATGGTGGCAAACATATGGTACCTGTACCACAGAGGGCGTGCAGAGCTCTCTCTGTCAGCACATAAGCTAAGCTGCCCCAGCATGTCTTCAGCAGGTGAGCATCAGATAACAGAGCACCAGAGACTCTGGCTGTATTCAGGTTTAGTTGTAGTGTTAGTCCTTTGCAATAAGTAAGTAGGCTTTGGGCTATAGTTTGGGTATTCGATCTCCAAAAGGTTTGCCATCACTGTTGCAGAGTAATAAGCACGTGAGTTTTCCCTCTGTTGCCCGTTAGTAGCCCTTCCTAATTTGATGGCTGGACTAAGTGGTGCTTTACCTTCCCACTTATTATCCTACTTAGATGCTTCCTTAAACTCAACCTACTAGAAGCAATATGTATAAGAATGTGTGTGTGCGTGCGTGTGTGTGTGTGTACTTGTGTCTACTTTCTATGACAAAAAGTGGACCCAGGTTCCTGGATCACAAGAGTTTAAGGAAGCATCTAAGTAGGATAATAAGTGCTAGTAGGTTAGCAGTATTTGCTCACTGGTTTTGGTTGCTTTGTTCCCTGTCTTTTGTTTTTGTTTTGGTGCCGGCTGTCAAACTTAGGACCCTGCACTTCCAGGCAGGCACTTATGCCACTGGGTGGTTCATTGTTTGATTATAAATTTCTTCAAGGCAAAAAATGTGGCAGGAGAAGACTTTAGCCTCTCATGAGATTTGTCATGTTTGTCTCTCAGAAAAGAGAAAGTCCCAGCAGCAGAGACACTAACCTGAGTGTTTCACGGAAAACATTGGGCAGATTCTCTGTCTCTCCTTTCTTTTCTGTTGTTCTTTGGGAGAGACACAGTTGTCGCAGATTGCACTCTTGAGGAACCCATTAGGATTAGAGAGTGTAGGCGCTGGCAGAGTTCGTAAATATTACTTTACCTCCACCAGTTGTATTGTTATACTTTTCCATACTATTTTGACCAATATCTCTCATATAATCTCATAATTCTACTCCACCACATATCTTTCTCTGTTCATTTGTTGGGGACATTAAGATTGACTCCATTTCTTGGCTATCTTGAACAATGCTTCAGTGAACATAGAATTATACATATTTGGGCAAAATTCAGATTTTATTTCCTATTTCTATTTTTATAATTTTAAGGAACTTTAGTATTGTTTTCAACAGTGTATGTAGAAATTTCTATTCTTATTCAAAATGTGCACGAATTTAGTTTATCCATATCATCAACTCTTATCTTTGGCTAGTGATATCCATTTTAACAGGTGTGAGGTAATATCGCATGGCTATTTTGACTTGTATTTCCCAGATGACTGGTGAGCACCTACTCATATACCTGTATGCCATTTGCATGTTTTCTTTGGACAAATATCTATTCAGTTTCTTTGCCCATTTTTAAAAACTGAGTGATTTGGGTTTTGATGTTTCAGTTTGCTATTGCATTGCACAAGTTTCCTATGGATTTTTTCTGTACTGGTGATCAAACTCATAATCTCACACTCACCAACCAGGTTCTGTGCTTTTGAACTCTATCTCTGCCTTCCTTATGGATTTTTAAACAAAATTTGGAGTTGACTTTAAAGGCAGCAGTGTTGAATCATTGGAAGAGTCAAGCGGTTCATGAACTTCAGCAACCTTCATTCCAAACATGTGATGAACAAACCCTAGTGTACACGGCCTCTGTACCAAAACCAGCATTTCTTCAAGGTGGGAAACCACACAAAGATTTTAGCGCTTTGCTTGCAATGGGGATTAATATGATGGGATGATAGAATTTTCCAGAATTTACTTTCATTTTTTACCTTTCCCAGAACTTGAGAGCAGACATTTTATTATATTTTCTGGTCTGCAGGTTTTTCTCATTTCTGGGATATGTACATATAGCACTCTCCTTTAGGAGGTGAGACTATTGATGAAGGTAACCTCATCATTTCTGGGAGGTTCATTCTAGTATTTAATTAAGATAATTGAGTGAGAAGCTAATTAAAGAGAGGGAGAATATATCCCTTTTCAAAGATCCAGAGGCAAAATCTTTTCTGATTACTAAAACTTTAGTTTGTAAAAAACAGCATTGTATGTGGTAGGCTTTTCTTTAGTCATTGCAGTACACATTGCAATTCTGTCATAAACATTGTTCTAAATCAACCTTGGAAAGTCAAAGCTGTAGGACTGAAGGAGTATTTCTTATTCAGAAAGAAGGCAGGAAAGGCTATGAAGAAAGAATGAATGAAAGAGAAAGAAACTCAAAATAGAGAGATT
Source organism: Dolichotis patagonum (assembly GCA_004027295.1). Classification (NCBI taxonomy): domain Eukaryota; kingdom Metazoa; phylum Chordata; class Mammalia; order Rodentia; family Caviidae; genus Dolichotis; species Dolichotis patagonum. Next base: position 33,364 of record PVJX010003849.1, read on the forward strand.
TTAAGTAAATACAGTTACAGTATTAGAGTATGACTAGGGATAGAATTGGGAATGCTTCTTATCACAAATCTATATTCATACTTACTAAAGTAATCTCTGGGGTCAGAGAAAGTCCAATCTGTGTGTCAAATCTCCCTGCCATCTGTTTTTCTTTCTCTCTTTTTTTTTTTGAAGTAAAACTCATTGGACAACAATTCATTTTTGTATTGTCTATGGCTACTTTATTTTTTTACAATGGCCAAATTGAGTAATTGTGACACAGAGTCTATATGGTTTGAAAAGCCAAATACTACATTATTGTCCTGTCACTCATAGTAAAAATTTGTCAGCATTTGCTATATACAAAGCAAATATCTCAGTATTGGACATTTTTGTTATTCAAATCTATTGAGAATTCTTAGACACAATACCCCACTGGGAAGTACGTGTCCAGTTATAAAATTAGATCTGTGGTTCATTGGAATCATTTATTCCTACCCCTGTCCCACTTATCTATAGGGAATGAGAGTTGTGGTCACTTACCAAGGTCGCATAGCAAATGACAGACAAAATCTGAATAAACTCCAAGATCTCTTCATTTCAAGACAGCTCTATAGAAGTTGATAAAGAAACTTTCCATTATGGATGAATAAGAGTTTCTTTTTGTCGAGTCTTACCATGAATCCTTCACAGTTTGGAAATCTGCTTCATATAGATTTACTGTGTTCAGATTTTTGGATTTTATCCCAAAATATTTAAATCTGTAACCATTACAGAAAGACATCAGAGTAAATTGAATTCAGTGTTCGATGATGATCCTGCAGGGATTTTTGGATCAGCATTCTAAAGTTTGAGGACCTTTTTCAATGAGAAAGTATCTTTATTGATTCCAGGGATGGTTTTGCTCTAAAAATCTATCTTCATTTTGAAATTGCTGTGAGACATCAATTTTTGTGTTTTACCAACACCATGAAGACCTCGCTGCATAATTATACTTCTGTTTGTCTGTACTTTCTTTATAATAAAAATTAGCAATGTGGAGATTTTGATGTTAAAAGATTTCTTATGGCATGAAAATGATCTTTATTCTGAGTTTAATGTAGCAATGAAACAGATTACAGCTGAATATGTGTATTGACTTATTAGAATATTAAAGTCCTCCTCAACAGTTTGATTTCCTATATTTTTAATTATCTCTGACTTAAATTGTCAAGCATAAGAGGTAAACAGTGTAACAAATTGCATTCAAAGTTTTTTCCCCTTGATCTGAGCATCACTGAGTCATTGTCATTTTATATAATGGAGCACATAACTCACAGTTGAGTTGGCATCTGACGGTACAGAATTAGACATTTAGATTTTTCATTCTCACTTGTGGTTTTTGCTTGTAATGAGGTATACAACAAAAATCAAAGTTTTGGAATGAAACTAATGTTTGAAATGTTCATATTAAATAATAATTCTTTAAAATTTATGTAAAATTGATGCTTGCATTTTTGTTTTGCTGATCCAAAGAGGTGCAGATTATGATGTTTACAGGGAAAAGAAATAGAATTTCTGAGGTATAGTAACTTCATTTGTAGTAAATGAGAATTACAGGTTTAGAGAGAAAAGTTTTACTACTCCATATTTTGAAAATTATTTTTAATTGGCAACAATAGTGCACATTTATTACCTACAACAAAATGTTTTGAAATATATCTGTGCATTGTGGAATGGTTTAATTGAGCCAAATAACATATTCATTAGTTATTGTTTGTGGTGAGAACATTTATAATTACTCTCTTGGCAATTTTCAAGATTGAAATTCATTGTTGTTAACCACAATCTTTACGTTGTGCAGGATTTGAAATTGTGAACATTCTTCTATCAAGTTGAAATTTTTTATCCTTTAACCAATATTTTTTCCCATTTGTAGTAGACAAGATTCTATTCTCTGCTTCTATTTCTTCTTTCCTCATTTTATGTGTTTTATTTTCCTTAAAGATTCTGTTCCTCAGTTACACAAAGGAATGTAATTTCTAGAAATTAAATAATTTTATGACATTATCATCCAGAGATCAAATAAATATTAAAATTTTGAAATGAAACAGCTCACTTCTATCTGTTTATTCTAGAAGGAAACAGCTCACTCATTTTCATTTTTTTTATTTACTTAGTCATTAAACAAGCGCTTATTGAATGTTCATTATCTTTCCAGCCTCTGCTGAAGGAAATGGTAAAGCAATCCATATAGTATAATTTCTTTTGTAGCATGTGGGATATATAGTGAGAGAGCAGCTATTAATGAAATAATCTTAACAAGATAAATGTAGAATTGTATCCCAAGAGAGGTGTAATGGCAGAAACAATCAGTGTTCTATAGTTCTATCGATAAAGGAAGGAAAAATATAACTGGTGACTTGTTAGATGTCAAACATGTGGAGTGAGTGGTCACACATCAACAAATGAAGTTATGAGCCAAAAAATGAAGTTAGGAGAGTGTTATTGGAAATAAGAAGAAGGAGAATAGTTCTTGGATTGCCATGAAGGGACCCAAGTAGGTGGCTGTCAAGATCCTCTGTCAGAGGTAATTTGTAGAACAAAGTCACAATGTGTACACAGCATGAGTCAAACTACAATCGCCCTGTAGGATTACAAGTATGGCTAATATTGATCCAGTAGGAAAATGAATCACGGAGGTCTATGGAAACAACAAAGGCATTCTGGGAAAGGATGGTTCACATTCTCTGGTCGCCCACCTGGGCATCTGGTTCCTATCTGGGCTTAATGGACCAGGTCGTGCTAATTAAAGTGCAATTTCCAGTTACTGTTTATCCCTTAGGGAGGCATGTAGGTCTGGGCATTATATCATTTTGAGAACAGGCTTTCTTTAGGTGGATCTCTACTCACAGTTCCAATGTGCTTATTATGTTGGTCTGATTTCCTTGAGGGCTCACTCCCTTGCTGGCTGCATGTTAATTTCTATTTAACTTAGCTGCCTATAATACTACAAAAATGTATGCAAAGAAAACCTGATGTAGTCTGGAGAGATCAACTCATATTTTCAGCATTTGCAGATTAACAGTGAAAGATTAATTAAAAGTGGTAGAGGGGAGGGTAAGAGAGTGCCCAAAGCAAAATGAACTGACCACATTACAAAAGTCCAATCACAGACGGGTAGGAATCAAGGGTAATTCAAAGGTCTAGAAGATCACCAGCATAGATCGATATAAGACGAAATAGGTAGTAATAGTAGAGAAAATATTGTATTGATATTTAGACTTTACTCACTGAGCAATGGATACTGTTAAAGAGTTTTAATAAAAGAAACACAATGGCTAGATTTGAGATTTGAAAATGCCTCTTGTATAACTAGGGTAGAATGGGAACAATGGTAGTAACAGGAAGAGGAAAGGCATGAAAGGAACAGTCTCTTTCATAACTGTGGAATTTTACATTGGCCTCACTTGTGGGACACTTTGTGAATTAGAAGACACCTCAATTTAATGAAGGAGAAAGAAAATAGCCAGTATGAGCGTCTGCTCTGAATCAAAAGCCTTAGAGACATCAAACTGTTCAAAAGAGAAATAATAAATATCTTTAAAAAGTCCCATTTTTCATGTGAAGAAATCAAGGCTTCCAAATTTGAGAGTGTCAAAGTGATACAACTTCCTACCCAGAAACAAAATTCAATTCCACAAATTTCATTTATGAACATGTGTTTTATCACTACCATCATTGCCTAAAAATCCTGTTAATGGAAATGTTTAAATAAGGGTCTATCACTAAGCAGATTATCCAATAGAATCCATGATTTATTTTCAGAGGGTAGTTGCTAGAAAACTCAGAGTAAGTTCAACAATAACCAGTACAAATGCAAAGGGAACCACAAAAGTTAATTATACTTGTCTGTTCATATGATTTATATAGAAATGATTCTTCATAGAACATTGCAGTATAATGTAATCATGAAACAAGATTTAGAAATGCCCACTTTAAGATGTTGTAAAACATCTTGTTGAGTTAGTAGGATTTTGTTTATAAATGTCTTTACTGTCAGTATAGTGTTTAATTCACCACCAATCAGATAACAGATGAATGAAAAATTCAATTACATTAAATTAAAAAAAAACTACTTGTTTATAGTGGGTTAAGTGTGTTCATATTGTATAAGTTCTATAAGATGTGAATAAAAGTATAAATTTATCTCATTTCATTATTTGAAATTTTCATTTTGAAATATTTATTATATTATGTTTAACATTAATAATATATGTGTGTATATACGTGCACACATTTTCTTACAGATCACTGCTTTGATTTAAGAGATATTTTCAATTGACGAAATGGAAGTTTACAATACACAGTGTCTTCTAACTTTTACTTGCACAAAAGTGATTGCTTATAAGTGCTTTAACATTAAAAGAGTTTCCAAATTCTTTTACTTTTTAATTTCATCTTCAGCACAATCCTGTGAGATTGATTAATAATTTTTAAAATAAAATTTGTTCTGAGCTGGGGGATAGTTTGCATCCAATGATGAGAAAAACAATCCTCCTCCCATGGACAGAGCAGGACGTTTCTTAACAAACTTCCGGAGGGAGTAATTGTGGGGAAGCACACAATACCTATATATGAGAAACTTCATTTGTGTCTTCCTCTGCCTCAGGTCTGAAGAGATTGTAGATGAGTAGCAGATCTGAGCAGTATGATCTTAAGCAACTTCTCCTTTTTAATGGAAATTGTTGAGGAGGGATCCTTAGAACACACTGGACTGTCAGGCTCAGGAGCAGCAAATAAATAAGGAGCTTACGTCTTTGTTCTGCCTCATGTCCCTTGGAATGTAAAAGACTGATTTTCAGTGTCCTGGATATCCAAATGAATCCAGCAATTTAAAATGTCTTTTAAAGTGCAAAAGAATTTCTTTTCTTCTGCAGTAGGTCTTACTGATTTTAGCCAAAATAATATTTTTAGAAAGATTCCACATATGTATCAAAGGCAAGAAGAGAGACTGACCTGCTGGTCAACCTATAAACTCTTTATTAATGGGCAACTTTATTCAATAGGCTAGAAATAAAATGAATCTAATGTACTCTTTTAGCTATAAAATATATTTATATGAATTAATTTTTAAATTTTTTGTGCTAATAAAAGATGATACCATTCCCTTCACAGAATTACAAATCTTAACCTAATAAAGGCATCACATTAGAGAAAGGTAGTCTTTGTTTCTAACAGTCTCTCTTTTTATACTTTGATGCAGGAGTCTAATTTTAAAGTTTCAAAATCACAGAGAAATAAGTCTTTAAATTTGGACCAAAAATTAATGAATGATCATTTTCTTTTAAGCTGATGGTCTTGATTTTTAATCCAGGTACACCAGTACTAGGCGATGCTGCTGTTGTTCAGAATTGTTTATCCACCCTGCCTAGTTCTCTATCTACTTCACAGTAACATTTAAGAAGTTCCTCACAATACTTAAATCATTGAACACCTGGACAACTGTCCAAATCGAACCATTTAAGAACAATTAATTTTAAAGTGTAGAGTTTTCCTTCTGTTCTAACTGGTTTGAGTCATAACTTACATTTTAAATCATTCCAAGCCGGGCGATAGCTCAGCAGCTCATCCCCTGACTGGAAAGTGCAAAGTTGTGAGTTTGATTCCAAGTACAAAAACAAAAACAAAAAAAATCATTCCAAAATAAATCATCAAGATAAAGTACTTTCTATGATTCACAAATTCATTTGCATGTAATCTTCCACTTTTCCTCTTTCCCCTACACAGAAAGAGAGAGAGAGAGAGAGAGAGAGAGAGAGAGAGAGAGAGAGAGAGAGAAAGAGAGAGACAGAGAAAGACAGAGAGAGACAAAGAAGAGAGAGACAAAGAAGAGAGAGACAGGGAGACAAGGGGACTGAGAGACACACCCTAGTAGATTCTCTATTGGTAAATATTGCTTCTCTTTGATAAACAGAATTTAAAAAATAAGTAATTTCTGTATTTTTTCATTCAGTTTGTGCCTTTGTTTATTTTTTTAGAAATTTTACTCTGTTCCTTGTATTGCTGGACCATGTAACTTTGGATGTATCCCAGCTTTTACATTCCCCACCTGATGGACATTTGGGCTGTTACGGTTTGGTTATAATAAGAATAAAGATGTAACAAACACTAGTGAGCAAGTCATTCCCTGGACATATGTTTTAAATTCTCATGAGCAAATAACCAGTAGTATTATTACTGGGTTTTATGGTGTGTGCTTAACTTTATAGGAAGCTGCTAAAGAGTTTTTCAAAGTATTATAACATTTTGTATTTCAAACAGCATTATAGATGTTCTAGTTGTTCGGATCCTTAACAAGATTAAGTTTTTTTTTTTTAATTTTTGCTTTTCTAGTTGGTGTAAGGTAGTATCTCACTGTGGTCTTAAAATTTTTTAAAGTATAAAGATGATAAGACTATTTTTATGTGCTTACCATATATACATATATATATATATATATTTGCTTTAATTTCTATTCAAATCCCTTACTGATAACAAATATAATTATGAAAATTATATTAACTTTTGTTTTATTTATTGCACTATATAAGATATCCAATATTACAGTGTTAAATAAAAACGATGATAATAGTCATTTTTACTTTAGGAAGAAAAATTCAGTCTTTTAACATTAACTATGATTTTTTTGTATACAAAACCTTTATTACATTGATGAAATTCATTTTCATTTGTGCTTTATGGATTATTTTTACTTATACACAAGAATTTTTCATCAAAAGCTTTGTTTGAATATACTGAAATAATGAAGTGTTTTATTACCCAACCCTCATTTCTCCTTGTTCATCTTTTAATGTGATAAATAATATTGATTCATGTCCATATGTTATTTTTGCAATAAACCTTACTTGTTTATGTTGTTGAGTCTGATATTGTCATATTGTAGAGATTTTTTTCGCTCTACCTTCATGAGAAATATTGGCCAGAATTTATCCTTGCTGGTTATGTTTTACTGATTTAGTACAACATTTAGGTACTGGCCTCATAAAATAAATTAGCAGTGTTTACCCTTTACCTGCTTTCTAGAAGAGTTGTTGTACAATAAGCATTGTCTCCTCTATAACCATTAGTAGAATTTTATATTTCTTTGAGGGAATGTTTTTTAATCAGGGATTTATTTTGCAGTTGTAGCATTACTTAAAATATATAAATGGCCAACAGATACATAGAAAAATTCCACACCATGAACTGTAAGGGAGAAAGAAGTCAAAACTACAATATCATATTTTACTTGTTGGGATGACTGTTAGCAAATAGATAACAGCATTGGCAAATTTAAAAAGGGAACCCTGTGTATTCTTAATAGAATATATATTTGTACAGTCATTATGGAAAATAGCATAAAGGCTCCTCAAAAAGTTAGGAGTAGGGTGACCACATGACCCAAGAGTTCTACTAGGTGTGCCTGCAAAGGATATGAAGTCAATGTGTCAGAAAACTAACTATATAGTACTCTGGTGTTTATTGCAATATTATTCACAATAGACCAGATATATCATTAACCTATGTATCCATCAACAGATAAATAGATGACAATTAAACTATTCAGCCCTAGAAAAGAAGATAATATCACTTGCAATAATAAGTATCAACCTGGAGAAAATCATATTAAGTAACAAAAGAATGGCACAAGAGTGCAAATTCCTCCTGCTTTCACTATAGTGCTGAATGTAAAAATTTAACCTTCATAGAAAGAGAAAGTAAAGTGATGGTCCCTAGAAGCGGAGGGGTGAGCAGCCTAGGGAGATGTTGGTAAAAAGAGAAAATTTCATTTTCAAGGAATTTGATATAGAATCTAGTGTACAACATAGTGGCTATACTTAATAGCAATATATTTTGTACTTGGATATTAAGGAAATAGATTTTAAATGTTTCCATGCAAAAAAAATGAAAGATGTATATGTTAGCTAGTGTGTGAGTGAAATAGCTTGATTTGGCCATTTTGAAGTGTACACATTTATTAAAACATTCTGTAGGTCATAACTATATATAATTTATACCTGTAAATTAAAAATATCCAAGTTACTGTTTGTGAAATAAAAGTAACAGAGAGTAACATCTTTTTTTTTCCTTTCACAGTTTAGAATCTATAATGATAACCTCTACATTATTCTTTATATTTGAAATTTCTGTCTTCCTTTTTCCTCTTTTAGTCTGACTAGAGGTTTGTCTTTTGTTTTGTTTTTTTTTTTACTAAACTCAAAAGTACAGCCTTTCCTTACATTAATTTGCTCTATTTAACTTCAATGTTTTTGTCCTTATTTTATTTTTATCTTATGATTTTTGAAATGGAAAAATTAATTTGCTCTCTGTCAAGTGGAAACTTTATTGATTTAGTTGAGACATTTCATCACATCTGGTATAAATATTTCAAGCTATAAATTTTATCATAGGAACTAGTTGATTTGCATGCCTCCTAGAAATACTTATGTCTTCTGTTTTCACCTGTATTTGACTTAAAGAATTTTATAATTATCCTTGTACATCTTCCTTTGCCTTCTTGTCTTTCTATAAGTGTACTATTTAATTTTAAAACAAACTAAGTAGTTTTTCAGTTATCTCTTCTTTTGTTTCTAGTTTTTCTTACATATTCAGAGAATGTGTTTCATGTGATTCTAATTCTTTTAGAATCACATGAAATAGCAATTTTCATTAAACCTCCAATCACATTTTAAAGAGTTTTAAAATGCAAAGTAATTCTATTACATTTCTGCTTGCATATTTCATTTCTGCTAGCTATTTTTATTTCATGGCATTCCATGGTGAGCCTATGGCATGAGTGGTTCAGCAGAAAGTTCTAAAAGGTTTGCCACCGATTTCCACCTGATGTTGTCTTTCTTCTATCTGAAAGACTTTTTGTAACTTCCTTTTATAATTTTTGAAGTGGTTAGGTTTAGAAGCATATCTTTATTGAGTAAAAATTATTTTCATTGCTTTCTATGGCTCAAAGATTTCATTTAGTGACTATCAGATTAGCAATAGTTCTAGAGACAAGTCTACTGTCATGTGTGTGATACGCTTTGGCAGAATATTTTTCTATGTACAAATTTTCTCATGTTTTGAAATTTTATGGAGATTGAAATTAAGACTGGTAGACTAAGTTATCTGTTAGAGAAAATTTCAAGACAATGTAATATTTAGTTTATGGCATGGGTAATTCTGGCTGCTAATAGCTAGATATATAGTAAGAATTGGGGTTAATCACATAGCATAATACTATGAAAAATTTAAATTTAGGTTCAGAAGCAACTGTGTAAAAAGTTGGAGTCATAAAAGTTATGGCTACTAGTAATTTAATACCATTAAAAGGAAACCAAGTGTTTTGTATGTGAATAATAGGAAAGATACCCTGAAGGCATCTCAAGAATCTTCAGGACCCCACCTATTTTAGGTTTAAGAATATAAAATTGTCAACCCGTCTTTTCAAAAGAGTTCTTAAGACCCTGATCAAGAAAGGCCTCTTAGGGAATGAATTTCTCAGGATTTATTTAATGTACTCAACCATCTAGACCCTCAGAGACTGCTTCAGTCATGGACTAAGAGATCTTGGCTACAACTTCCACTAACTACAGACCTTTTATTGTTTACATGATGCCAGTTTTACTTGCAAACACAATGCAAAAGTTACACGGTCAGGGTGGTGTCCACTTAGGTTTTAATGAAAGGCTTGGAACGCCAGGTAAAGAACTCCTGAGAGAGCAGTGCATTAAGATGTGAGAATGATCCAAAGGTTCAATAGAGACCCCAGGAGTTTAGATATGTCTGGAATGTGGAATATGTCCCAAGGAAAAATTACAGACCATAAATGGAGTCAGCCAAATTTGAGAGCTCTTTCATGCTATGATTGGCTGGGAGATGGGGGTGTAGCTGCAAGCCATTTGGGATTTACATTATACCACCTTGTGCCCCAGGTGATGGATATGAAACTTGTAATTAATGTTTCCTGCTAGCTTTTAGTGTTTTTTTGATCTGATTCTCATATATTCTCATGTTATTCCTTTATTGGATGGTAATAGTTAACCTGTGTCATTGTACCTTAGAATTATGTAACTTGTTTTTGATCTTTACACAAGTTCCTGGCTAAGAGTTTGCCTTGAGTCTAAGAAGAGACTTGGATTTGAACTTTTGAAACATGCTGGGAATGTTGAGAATATGGGGAAAAAATTAACTTTCAGTTTTATGGGGATAGTAGTTTTATGTTAGAATTATGACTTTGCTGTTGTTTTTACTTTAAGATTAAATATGGTTTAGAGAGTCATGTTTGAGTAGCAAGTTGAAAGGAGTAGGATATGGCAGTCATGATGGAATTTTAACATGACTGCCTATTTTATCTGCCCTGAGAATTGGCCAAGTTCACTTCTAGCTATGTCTAGGAGGGTCACAGGAGCATGGCATGGAGTCTGTGTTTCATTTTTGCACTTTCCTCTCTGGCAGTCTAACCCTGCTCTGTTTCTTACCCACCATGAACTAAGAAAATTTGCTCAACTGTGCCCTTCCATAATGACATCTCTGCAGTGGAACCAGAAGAGCATGGAATAAAACCCTAGAGAAAGTGAAACACTCCTTTAAATTGTGGGTGTTGGTTATTGTGTCTCAGTGGTGAGAAAGCTGACAAATAAATGAAATTTAGTTTGACTCATATTTTAAGGTGACCCAGACCATGGTCAGCTGGTTCTAAGGCAGAAACATCACAAGAGACGAGTTGATGGAGCAAAGCTGTGGTCAATCAAATTAACATTCTACACTAATGAACAGACCAGGAATCAAGACATTGTAAATGAACTGTTACAAGTATAATAAATAAATTTTTGTTATGACTATCACACATTTAATGTACTCACTCAAATTGATTTTAAATTAATTATATCTAATAAAATAATATGCTTATGCCTTTTACTGCCTAGATTTTTTTTTGTACTTAGGAATTAAGAAGTAGCCTCATTTAAATTGTAAAATCTAAGAAATAAAAACAGAGAACTATAAAGGCAGTGTTTTTGAAGAATGTATTTATATTTAAACTGTATCATTGTTCCTATCTCAAGCCATTTTCCCACATCACATGAGATGCTTTAGCCCTTTTCTTTCCCAGTGCCCACCCTTGTCTTGTGTGAGTGATTATTTATGGTACACATTGCCATTGAACCCAAGCTGTTTCTAGCAATGTAAGTTGACACATTTTTAGTTTTATTTGTCATTCACAGTCATGTTAGTACAGAAATTTTGTGATGCACTTTCATAAATGTATTAAGATTTACAACTGGGCAAACTCCAAAGATCATATCCTTCCTGTTAGGATTTGGAATATGTAAGATAAATCTCACTAAGACTGTATATGAAAATTCAGTATAGCATGAATGTATTCCTTTTGTAGTGATTGTACTGTTGTTAGGTAGTTGCAGATTAATTTTTGGTTGTAAACATAAGTGGAATAGTACTATCAACAGTAATGGTAATGATAATGATATTTGGCAGCTTTTAGACTGTCATATAATGTCCAAATTTCAAATCTCATTTAATCTTCATAGAAAATGTATAAGTTAACATATTAATATTACTATCTTTACAGATGAGTGAAAGAGAATGAGATAAGTTGCATACCTACATTTTCACATGTGCAAAGCTGGTATTCAAATGTGGGATTGATCTTTATTAGCCATTACAGTCCAGTGCCTTTCAGTTAAAACTTGGAAATTGTGACATGAAAGGAATAGATTTATATCTTGGCTTCCTTAATTAAAATAACCAGGAACATGCATGAAACAGAATTCTTAAAAAGACTATGATAAAAAAATTTTATGAGTAATGCACACAGTTGTGGATTTATGAGGATTTGACTGAACATTACTTTAGGATGGTGTAAAAGCATGTGAATTTTGTTAGAAATTACAGTGTTTATACTATACATTTTGCAGAGATGTATGTCCAGAAGACTGAACCCAGGGTTTTGCATATGTTGAGCATGCACTATATTATTAGTTTACCCATAACCCTGATTTTTGAGTATATGTAAGATGATCTCTCATGACACTTGGCAGAGATAATGAACCACAACTCCTAATCAGATACACTATTACTAAGGCAAATAATTGATATTATACAGGGACCATGTCATTAATCTATATTTGGTAGGTTAAGGATATTAAGTACATTTTTATACTGGGATATTTTCAACCTCTAATTGGCTTATTGGGATGTAAATTTACTGTATGTCAAGGAACATGTATAGTAACCTCCCATCTGGGTTAAACAAGTGTTGATTGAAGAAGAATAGGGGCTAACGCACTAGGTACTTTGTGAATGCAACCGAACTTAGCAATCTCCAGAAATAACCCAACAAAATAGTTTGACTCAGCAAGGTTTGAAGCAAGGTTTCCATTGTCAAAGAAAGGGTAAATTTAAGAGCTGGAATTTGACTTTAAAATCACAAAATAGCTGACCTATCCCCTGTCACCCACACCTTGTTATTTATTTAGCATGCTCCAAGAACATTCTAGGAGAGGGAAAAGTATGAAAATACCTTGAAGAAATTAACACGTTAGAAAGAAGCATCTTGGTTTACTCAGATTACAGAAATTTTAGAACATGGAGTGAGAAAGACCTAAGAATCACAAGACAGGTAGTTAATCAAAAGGATAAAACATACATTGAGGAATCTCTAGTGTAATTTTACCAATCAATCTATAGTGTAAATTTACCAATCAAAGGACAAGAAAGAGACACTTTATCGTCTTAGAAGAAAGTGGGGCTCATGACTGAATTTAGGAATACCCTTCTGCAGATGGAGGAAGAAATGAAAAACCAATGCAAAGGAGAATTTTATTTGAAGAAGATAGAATCAGAGAAGAAATCAATCTGAGTCACTTTTGGTTTTCTGAAGCACAACACCCAATATGTGCAACCTAAAGTCAGAGAAGTATATTTTTCTCTTACAGTTTCAGAAGTTTCAGTCAATGATTTGCTGGCTTCAAGACAGTAAGGGCATGGTAGAAAGTCCTGGGAGAGTAAAAACGCTCATCTCACAGTGGCCAGGAAGCTGAGAGAGGGGAAAGAGCAAAGGAGATACATCCCTTCAGATGCCCACAGTGTTCTGCCTCTGTATTAGTCAGGATATTACTAGCACAACAGAGATAACACAAGATACACAAATGTATAAGAAATGACAAGATTAACCTCCAATGGTCAGATGAGTAAGTGTGCATAGGGGGTCTGCACGCTGGAGGCTGAAGGATTCAATCCAAGATCTGGAGTTCATTGCAGTGTCCCAAGCAAGTCCTCACTAGGAGGCTGATGTATCTGTGATTGAAGACCAGAGACTATGCTGAAAGACTGAAGGATCAAGGCAGAAGCTAAAGAATCTGTGCTGGAAGCCAGAAGACAAAGTCCAAGCCAAAGGTAAGGACTGGAGCTCCTCAGTGGAATAGAATCTCATCCATCCTTCCTCCTTCCCTTTTGTACCATCTAGGCAATGAGCCAACCTAAGGGTGAGTCTTCTACACCCTAGGGTATGGAATTGCTAAGCCAATTTAGCTAAGCTTCTAAATGTTTCAAGTTAACAGTCAGTCAACAACTACAGCTTCCAACTATGCCCAGCTCTTAATGACACATTTAGCCCTGGACAAACCATCCACAATGGAAGAGTACAATGTCTTCATGCTCCAATCACCATTCAAAATCCCTACTTCTCAATATATGAAGCATTCAGTGACATTCTAGATCTAAACAATACAAAAATATAATATCTAGTATATGTTTGGGATTTAAAGATTAAGATAAATAAAAAGAAATATACTTTGTGGCCTCTGTAATTTAATACCTTTTGTCGTATCAAACAAAATAGAAGGTTTGCAATTTTGAACAAATGTAACCCAGAAAACAGGTCAACCCAGGGCATAATTTGATTGTGATAAAGAGGAATAGAGAATTCTAAATAAAAAAATTTTTTAATTACTATGTCTGCATAATCTCTGCCCATGTTTAAATCTCTTAAACTGCTAATAAATGCAAAAACTGAGATAACCTATGTTGATGGTTGTCATCAACAAACTTAAAAAATAATAAAATGCTTAAAAACTTTAAAAAGATTATATATACTGAACTCATAAAATGAGCAAAACTTTAGAGCCAGCACAGTGGCATGTATATAACCTCAAGTGTTCTTGGAGGCTAAAGAAAAAACATCAAATATTTGAGCCCAGCCTGGGAAATTTATTGAGACTGTCTCAAAATACAGAAAAATATTTGGCTATGTGTGCAAAAAAACCCATGAGATTGAAATTTCATGATGTTACCCTATTTTGATATGCTTCTTTCAAGTGGATTAGCTCTATAAGAGGAATGGCTTATGCTTGGATTTAATCTTAAAAGAATAGCACCAAAGCTCCTAATTGAAGGAAACAGTGGTGGTTCAAGAATCCATTTGGTTACCACCAGTATTTTGGGAGCCAAAAGAGACACCAGAAAGTCATGCTGAGAAAAACTTTTTAGCAGCATTTATTTCTGATCTTTCCTTCGTGATACAGTATGAACAAAGGTGTTACAAATGTGATTACCTTTTCGTTCTGGGCATAGTCACTGGTTTCTGTTTATATAGGTTGTCCCTGACACAAAGGTAGTGTTCTTCAAATGCAGCTTTCTCCAGCAAAGAGTGATTGTTCTGGAGCAGAGCAATCATCAATCCAAGGGTAATCAAGACAAAATTAGGCTTGCTCTTCAAGGGTTAAATCAGAAATTTTCTTAATTTTTAGCACATCCACTCATATTTATTCATCTTCATTTGGACTAGAATTTGAGCTCAGCTAGTCCGTGATCATGATTGGGGGGTCAGTAGCCACCTCGAGCATGAGCATGAAGAGTGAGCAGATGAAGTGGGGAGCAGGGAGGCTGAGATGGGTTTGCAGAAACTGTAGAAACAGGAAACTAGCTCCAGCTCAGAGGCAGTGGATGTCTCAGCTGCTGACGGAGCCTAATTTCTTTGCACAAAACTCATATTCTTGCTCATGAATTCAATAAAAATCTATGTCCCTTAAAGTAATCCCTTTTAATGTAAAATAATTTTGGTAGTGTTATGATCCTTGAAACCAGAAGTATGTGCAGTAAAGCACATTTCAACTGAAAAAAAGAAATTCATAGGCTCAAAAGTGACAGACCTAGGATCACTGCTGTTACACTTGAATACTGTCTTACCTGTGAAGTAACATATGGCCAAATATAAATGTATCTTTCCCTCACCCTTCTAGGTGTGCAGTTTAAAAATATTAGATCTATATTATGTACAATGGAAGCTGTTTATATCCATTGTCTATTGATATAATAAAAGCTGCTATAATGGATAAATCTAGAAATCTCTCTAGCTTAACACAATGAAATTTTATGTCTCATCCATGTAATGTAAAAATTGAAAATATGGGAGCATGGAAACCTCTGATACAGTCACTCTGGGACCTAAGCTGTCAGAGGACCTGCCCTACAATGCATGATAAATGCTGGAGAACAACCAAGAACCAAGAGAACTAAAGAAGCAGGAGTTAGATATGAAGACTTCCTAAGTCAAGTTTGAAAAGGTCTTGTATCATTTATCTCTAAAATCTGTTGGCCAGTTATCTCTTGTACGGTCATGAGCAACTGTTAGTAAATCTGGGACATAGAGGTAGCTGTGTGCTTAGCAGGACAGAGAAACAAATTTAGAGAACAGTTCAAAAGTTTGTATCTCTCAACTTCTAGTATTGGATTTCCTTTAAATGTTCTCACTGTTAAATTAAAATGTACTAATCAACATAAATATATTAGTCTTGTGTTAATTTTCCTTAAAAAATAAAGACATTCAACACCCTAGGGAGCTACTCAGTTTATTCAGAAAGACTTGCATCCTACGATGCAGTCATTACAAGAAATAGGAGACTATAGCAGGTCATTTTTGATGTCTTAAAGATTATTTTTGCCGGAGAGACACAGAGCTGTGGTTGTACAGGTTTTTGGTGTCCCTATGTGCTGAAACAAAAAGTTTTTATGGTGAATCATCTGAAACAGGAAGACTACATGAAAATGAAAACCAGATTCAGATGTATTCATTAAAGTATGTACAGGTAATTGGTGATAACATTCAACATGTATACCTGTCAAAATTCCTAGTGGAATCACTGCACAAAGGAAAAATGATAGGGCTACAGTTTGTTCTAATGCAGTATACATTTCTACAGTGCGAAATATCTGGTCAGTTCCTTTTACACAGGGTGACGATATCAGCACAGTGTGACAGTCACTTTGATTTATATACTTTTTTCAGCCCCTTAAGGGCCATCAAGTAATAGTTAAACAGAAAATACACTTCACAGCCGATTGCAGAAAATTGTTATTACACTGTCCACAATACCCATGCATTTCATGACCTTCTCCAAAAAAACCGGGTTTGATCATGAAGTCTACCTTGAGTGTGTTATGGGCAACATTACTTACTGTGACTTTCATATTGGCCTGAGATAATATTATATTAAGATTATTTTGGCTGGTGAGACACAGAGCTGTAGTTGAACAGGTTTTGAATGCTCTGCCCTCATTCCTATTTTCTTCATAAACCGTATTATTTTTATGGGTGCTGCAGAATTTGAAGTTCTCGGCACTACATATATTGTACTACAGAAGCACTACGGTGCTTCTCTTTTCAGCTGCAACTGTCAAAACGCAGCCCAGCCTACCTCAAGGAAAATGCAAATACATTAAATAATATAATGTCTAGGGATTATTGACTTCAGGCATAGCTGCAGCCATGATTGGGGAAAACAAAACATACTTTATCAGTGACTGACTAGCTCTTTTTTTTTTTCATCTCTTAGCTCTGCTTTTCTCAAAGGACCTGAGATGAAATAGCACAGTCAAAAGGGATGATTAAGGGGAACTTAATCTTAATACTGAAAATATTGTAAGGTTTTTTGGTTTTTTTCTGGTACCAGGGATGGAACTCAAGACTTCATGTTTGCCAAGCAGGCACTTACACCACTGAGCAGACAAAGATCTAGCTAGGAGTGATGGAGAGTTGCCCTGGGCCGAGAGGGGAGGCTGCTTGTACCTGCAGGGTGAGGGAATTAGTGGAAAGACACATTATGAGGACAGTGAATGAGTCCTGGAGGTGTAAGACTTGATCTGGATCTGGCCTGTCACTAAAATCAAAGCCCCTGCCAATGTGCAGTCCGGAGCTAGAAGGAGAAACACCATAGCCTTTTTCTTCATTTTCTCTGAACTTCCAGTTCCTCTTCTGGGCTGAACATAACTGAATGCAAGAAACAGCAGATGAAGAGTGCCAGATAAGTTAACATTCCAAGGGCGCAGAGCCCGGTAAGAACTAGATATGGAGAAGAAATAGAGAATATGCAATGTGTTCATTTATCTGTTTGAGTAAGCAGATTGTTTTGCTTCCTATATCTTCCTGTGGGTTTTAGAGAAATTTGTAATGGACCTTACATGAATATTTTGTGCATATGCAGTGACCAAGAAAACTTGGCGTTCTGGTTACATAACTCTATCAGTATATGTCTGATAGAGTAAGAGTTTCAATAATCTCACCAAGAACTCAGGGATTAGGAGAAGGCTTTTCAAACAAAATGTTTTTATAGATGTATGAAACTGATGAGGTCTAAAAGTAACCTGTTAGAGCTCTATCATGTTCTGAGACATGAAATTTCCTCTATTTGTGATTTAACCCAGTAGAGTCCAAGTACTTTCTACTCATACTAGTCAATTCACTTTTCCTAAAGAAGTAGGAAGAATACATACTGTGGAGAACACAGTATATACATAGCACAGTAGTTGGGGAGTGAAGATGATGTAAATCTTCTAAGGAAATGTATGGAAGATGCAGAAAGAGAGAATATGCCCTCCTTCCCTCAAAAATATTTATGTCTTCAAAGACTGACATAAAATCTGCATAAGAAAAGCTGGTCAGTACACAGTTCATAAAGTACTTATTCATGAAAATAACAGTTTTCCTACTTTTTATTTTTAGAATTCCCTATGAAATCGAGGAAGATAGAATACAATGTGTTTCAGAGGGTGTAATATCAAAATTCATACTCCAAGTGCTTCATAACTTTATCCTTATGGAATTTGCATTAATTCCTAATGAGGCATAAGAAAGGAAATAATTTTCTGTAGATATATGTATTTTCACTAACAGTCACTGCTACACAACAATGTAGTGGTAGCTTAAAAACTACTTGCCATGTGGGTCCATAGAAAATTATGTTTTCACAGAGGCTCTTTTCCTTAGCTTTGATAGAAATAGCCATATGAAATGAAACAGAATGAAAGATATTCAAAAACCACTCTGGAGATACACTGGATGTCAAGCTGATTCCTCCCCCTCTCTCTCCTTTTCCCCTGAGAATTTCTACCTTGACTCTCATGAAAGCACACGCTGCAATGATTTAGCCTTGTGAGAGCACAAGTTGAAATGATTGATGGAGGGAGAACTGACAATTGTAGACAGAGTGGATATAAATTTTTCACTTTTGAATGGAAACCAGAGCTTATTAGTTTAAAAATAAAACATATTTCTAAGGTCCTACTGGACCAGCTGGTCCATGAATGGTCAGTTGTTTCAGCTTGCCTATGAAGAACTCTTTTAATATTAATTTGGTTTAAAAATGTTATCTTAGTCATTTTACGCATACAGAGGGTCTTCTATTTTAGATCCACTAGTGAGACAGAATATTCATTCTCCATGAAAAGATTCTCCATGTGTTCCTTTGAGAAGCTCAAGCCTCCTTCTTAAGTGAAGAAAACATGTCTCGTTGGTCCCACTGGAGTCAGGTTAGCAGGAGATAGTGACATTTTTCTACTTGGCTTTTAACTAATCGAGTATGCTTGTGCGTTGCATTTTTGTAACAGGATATTTAAGTCATATAAAGGGCTTGGAAAGTGCTCATAGGAATGAAATAAATGTTATGTCTCTGTCACTGTTAGAATAAATTTTACTCCTTCTCAAAAGATCATCCATTATCAGTTATTCAGTAGATTTTATTTAAACAGAACTTCCAAGTTTTGTCCATACTATTAAGGAGAGATTCTTTAGCCACGACCATGATTTTGATGTGACTAATCCCCAAAGTTCACCATTCTGGAAGCTTAGTCTCTAGTGCATTGGTACTAACATTGGTAGGAACTTTAAAACGTGGGGCACAGTGAAAAGAGAATGGATAATGTGTATCTTCTGGGGTGAAACAGGTCTTTCAGGAATGAGTTAACTCTTGTAGATATAGCAGATTGTAATCAAGAAAAGATTCCTGGATCCTCCTGGCCCTGTCTTCTGTACCACTTGTTGCTTTTGTAATCACTGCAATGTGAAATGTCATCCCCCATACAGTGGAATAGCCAGAGACCCTCACCAGAGACCAAACACACAGAGCTGCTGGATGCTGGACTTTCAACATCCAAAGCTGAGCTAACTAAAACAGTTTTCTTTATCAAAATATCCAGCTTAAACTATTTTGTTTCACAAATGGACTAAGCCACCATTCCAGAAGTGGAAAAGTGTTTCTTCTTCTTTCTAAACATTTTTACTCAGGTTTAATTATGTTTTCCCCTCAACTCCTGGCATGCTCTAAGGTCTTACTGTCATTGCACAAGAAGGAGCTATGTTAAAGGAACAGATTACCAACCATTGTCTTCCACACGGATAATAAAGGAAGTGTCATAAAAGAAATGATAGAAAGAGGAGGAGTCTTAAGTTATGGTCAGTCCTTTGCAGGAATTATATAAAATGTTTATTGACCCATAGTCCCATCAAATTTACCACCTGGAAAATTATTTTTGGCATCAGTGTTTAAAAAGATGCCTCTGTGATAAACTATATGATGATTTCAGTATTGAGATGCTGTGGGAATAAGCTCCATTTAATCCTATTAGACCTATAGGAGAATTGCCATTAGTGTATAGTAATATTTAATATTTACTCACTATTTATTAATTTAAACAATTGCCTACAGAAAAAAAAACTTGTGTAAAGTGTTGAATTTAGTTTCACTATTAGCATGAAAACTACAAACAAGAGAAGAAGTATGGCGTCCCTTTTCATGGATAGATTCATACTGTCATAGTATCATTCCCCCTGGTAATCTTAGTTCACTCCAAATAGCAGTAATATACTGAGTGATATTGAGGAAAGGTTTTTGATTGGTAACAGTTTGTAGCGCATTCTGCAAGAGACCATGGTGGAGGTCTCCAGTCCCTTCCCCTTATGCTCCAGTAGCTATTCTGACTTACTCACTGGAGCTGGAAACCACATTCATTGATGTGGGTGTCATGGTTTATGATGGTGGCCCCCCAGGCCTCATGTATTTGCATTGTGCATTTGTGATTCGTTCATTGTCTAGTGCTTGGATTGGTGGTGTCAGTGGTACACTCTCCTAGGGGTGGAGCCAGGATATGATGTAATGGCAGGAAGAAGATGTGTCTCTCTCTTGCTGGTTCCCACTTGCTGTTTGTAGCCGCCATGAACTGCGGCCCCACCACACCACCCTGCCTTGGAGCCAACTGAGTATGGACTGAAACCTCCAAAACTGTAATAAATAAACCTTTCCTTGCCCAACTTTGTGCATCAGGTATTTTGTCTCAGCGATGAGTAGAAAGTAACTAAGACAGAATTTGGTACTGAGAGTGGGGTCATTGCTGTGACTATACCTGACCATGTTTTTCGAAAGGCTTTGGAAATGGCTTGTGGGCAGAGTTTGGAAAGGTTCGGACACGTTGCCTGGATGCACAGAGCTGGAGCAACTTAGGTTGTTCTGTAGAGGAGATTCTGGTCAGAGCTCAGGAGACCAGAAGGCTGATAGAAAGCCTGAGAGTAAAGACCAGGCTTGCAAAATTTCTGCTGGGAAGAAGGATTGTATTGGTTGTTGGACTCCCTATGATGGGTGCTATGGCTTGGCAGAAAGTTTATCTGCATTTTGCTCATGCCCAGAGACTGCCTGAGACTGAGATTAAGGGTAGTGGACTGATTAATTTGGCAAAGGAAATTTCAAGGCAGTCAAATGTTGAGGCTGTGGCATGGCTATTTTTGAGGGCTTTTAGCCAGATCTATGTTGCAAATCAAGAGCAAAGAGCCCAACAGGATAATTTAAAACACTGTGAGTTTGGCCAGAAGGAAAACTTCAGTAAAGCTGTGGATTGTAAAGATAGTGCTGAGACTTTGATTGCTGAGAAGAAACAGAGAGGTAAGAAAGATGGCCACCGGGCATTGGGTCTCCACCCTCTGCAGCCCCAAACCTGCAAAAGTGAAAGAATTTTCTCAGATGAGAAAGCTTCAGAGCACCATGCTCCAGAATGGCACGGGAGGCCACATGAGGTTCCAGAATGAAGGCAACATAGAAAAGCTTTTCTTCACAATCAGGTACACAGAGCCCAGTGATCTGGGCAATTGACTCCTACAGCCAAGAGAGAGAAAAGCCTGGCTACTGCTCCAGCTGGCAGTAGACCTTGGTGGCATCCACATGGTGCTGATTTTAGGTGCAAGGAAAATGCACAAATTCCAAGGATAAGAAGGCTTCCGCCTCAGTTGCCAAGGGTCTGGTGGGCCAAGTAGTGTGCCCCTGAGAGGGCAATATGTAAAGATGTAAGTGTGAAGCCAAAGGTGCAGTGGAGACCCCAGAAGTTTGGAAAAGCCAAGAACGTGGATCATCCAAGGAAAGCTGCAAAAATTGAGCAGAGAAGGTTTAAGAGAGAAGCTATGGGAGCTGAAATCCCTGGAAGTGCCGTGGGGGTGGAATCACCCAAGCCTTTTGGAGCTTGCAACCAGATTGCTTCAAATGCTGAGCATGGAACTCTAGGACTTAATGCTCGCCCTGCTGGATGTTGGACTTGCCTTGTTTCCAATGCTTTATATTCCCCCATTTGTAACTTTTGGAATGGTAATGTTTATCTTGTGCCTTTGCATTTCAGAAATGTTAACCTTGATTCACTCGTATAGGGGGTTACAGTTAAGAGTTTGCCATAGATATTGGAGGAGACTTGGGACTTGGACTTCTCAGCAATGCTGAAAATATTAAGACTTTGGCAACTTTTGGAGAGGTACCAAATGTCTTTTGTATGAGGCTGTACATGAGTCTTTGGGGGCCAGGGTTGGAATGTCATGGTTTATGTTGGTGGTCCCCAGGCCTCATGTATTTGCATTGTGCATTTGTGATTGGTTCATTGTCTAGTGCTTGGATTGGTGGTGTCAGTGCCACACCCTCCCAGGGGGTGGAGCCAGGATGTGATGTAATGGCAGGAAGAAGGTGTGTCTCTCTTGCCGGTTCCCCCTTGCTGTTTGCAGCTGCCATGAACTGCGGCCCACATTGCCACCCTGCCTTGGCACCAAGTATGGACTGAAACCTCCAAAACTGTAAGAGCTTTGGGCATCAGGTATTTTGTCCCAACGATGAGTAGAAAGTAACTAAGACAGTGGGATACCCTAAGCCCCCACCCTTACATTAGCTTTGTTGATAATTGTCTGTTTAAATGGTTTAATAAGGTTTTGTCATCATGC
Organism: Dolichotis patagonum; assembly: GCA_004027295.1. Lineage (NCBI taxonomy): Eukaryota > Metazoa > Chordata > Mammalia > Rodentia > Caviidae > Dolichotis > Dolichotis patagonum. The sequence goes on from PVJX010003849.1 coordinate 55,895, forward strand.
TTATTGATCCGCGGGATAGAGCATATATGAAGTTTTTATTTCAATTTCCTAATGTGAAATGTCCCCAACTCTTTATGTCTGTGAAAGGATATTGATAGAAAGTATTTTGATGCCTGCTTTTAGGATATATCAAATGTTTTTCTTTGAGGTACTGTTTTCCCATGGCTTACCATCGTGAGTAAGTTCTAACTATACTTAATATGATCTTGAATACTACTCAAAGTATGTGCTGTCCTACTCTTTTATAGATGACCTAGAAGAAAGATTTATGGATTCAAAAGTGAAAGTTGATAGGCACTGTGTGAAGTAATTTTTAAGGTAAAAAAGCTAATGAGAAAGATTTTTTGCATGACACTCAGGAGTGCTAAAAATCTTTTCATTTTTTTTTGTTTCATTCTCTTCTTGTAACAAATAGTTAAGTAATTGTACTTTTAAGTACAAGCATATAGAATGTACAACCAATGTGATAAATATCACGTCAGATACATTTGTTGAAAAAATAGTTGAATGGACCCAAGATAAGAAGAAAACACTTTGAATACTTTACATCTTATATCTTAGAATGATTATTCTTTGTGAGATACTTATAGCCATGTCAAAATGGGTTTTGATTAGCCAATGTCAACAGAGTTCCGACATCATGAAATCCTCGAGCTCATTAAGGTCTACCTGCCTCCCTTGTTTCAAGGCAGCACTGGGCCTTAATATTACAACCAGGTAGATTATTTTTTTATTCAATGAAAGGAATCATCATAATCCTCATAATCCTCTCTAATAAGTGACTATTAAGTTAGATTTCAGGAATTCTTTGTTTTCTCAAATAATCATTGATGTTACATATGTTTGAGAAAAACAAACAAATCTATGATATTCCTCAAACATAGGAACCCTGCGGTTGTGGCTTAATTCTGTGAAGCTAACATGTTAGTGGATTGCTGAAGGTCTATACTACAATTTTCAGGTCTGCCTTGTATTGACAATTACTAAATTGTATTTGTTGAGCTGTCACTGTGTTTACAGTATACTTACTACTTCCAGTTAGGTGAAGAAGTGTTCATTTTGTTTCTTTCTTGGATGTTTCATATTAATTTAGAATAGAGGTATGTAAATGCCCAGTAGGGTGAGGGAGAAAAACATGGCATGGAGATTAAACAATTCATGGACATTTCCTTACTTTTTGGGTTTAAAGAAAAACCATAAAGATATAAATAAGACTGCCAATTGGAGGTTTCAAAAACAAAGATCACTGGATTGTGTTGACATGCATCATAGTGTTGAAATACGTGATAGACAAAGAAAGAGGGAATACATACAGTAAGATAATAAACAGAAATGATAAAGGTGTTCTGTTGTAGTAGCTATTAATAAAAGGGACAACAACAAATACTTGGGCATTTCTAAGACACTAATATGTATACTAAGCATTCTCATGCACTGTCCCATTCAGTTCTCAAAATAATATTGTTGGTCTTACTCTGTCTTTGTATACTATATTTTTAGGCAAGAAAATGGGACTTACACAATGAAGCATTTGCCTCATTGGTGAGTGGTAGAGCTCAAACTCTGATCCAGTAAATCCCTTCTGATCCAGCATTGAGTTCAGTTCATTTAGCCTGAGCTTTAAGGCATGGAGCTAAGTAAAGGAAAATTCTTTGTGATTACTCATGTGAAAATATTGCTCTCAAAGTCCTGTGTTATACAGGAGGACATTGCTCAATGTGGGTCTGTGGATTTCTTTCTTTTTTTAAAATTTGTTTCGTTTTTTGTTTGTTTTTGTTTTGTTTTGTTTTGTTTTTTGTTTGTTTGTTTGGTGGGTACTAGGAATCAAACTCAAGACCTTGAACTTGGCAGAGAGGTGCGGTGCTGCTGAGCTATATCCTCAGCCCAGGATCTGTAAATTTCTGCCTGTCCCTTTGTGTTATTGCTTTGTAGGAAAATACAAACAAAATTTAAGAATTCATGCTACTTAGTGTGGCAATTTGGTGGCAATTGTATGTCTATTGAACCAAATAACAAACAAAAATGGTATGGTTTTTGGTGTGGTTTTCATTTACTGTTTCTAGGATTGTATTTTTACTGTGTTCTGTAGTGATTGATAGTTTGGAAAATTTAATACAAAATCTAAATCTTATGGTTTCAGTGGGTACTTTGAGAAGAACGAATATAGACAAAGACTATCCTGATTCTATTAGTTCCTATTATATTTGCAATGGGTGTATCATCTACCTAGTAGGATGGTTACCAAGTTAAAAGTAGAACTATGTTACTTAACATTGTACACTCTGTTTAGAGCATGATAGAGTTTTCAATCTAAGGTAGCTGAATGTCATACCCTAAGAATAAAATCCAAGGGTTGTGCAGTGGTACTGTAATTCCAAGGAACAACACTGAAAGTGAATCTCCATTTCTACGGCAGCTTCCTAAGTTAGCCAGTGTGTTACTGTAATTCACTTCTAAGAATGAAAAGGCAAATTAGGTGAAAAAATAGTGAATTGGGGGATTTATGCATAAAAGAATTTGTAGAGTCTGTATGAACTGAGACAAATTTCTGCAGCAGTTTAGGGTAAAAATTGATGCTTTAGAGCAATAATTCTGGTATTTAAAAGGAAGAACGAAGCTCTGGCACTCAACTCTTAGGGTTTATCTACTACAAGAAACCTGGGGAGGACTCTGAGCAGCTCAGAGACAGTGTTTCCTGCTGCCTTCAGGGATGTAAGCTTGAAGGGCTGCACTGATGGACTAATTCTTGGAGACTTTTCCTCCTCTGCACCCTCTGTACCTCTGATGCCTTTTGCTACTCTTTTTTTCAATTCCATGTGGATGAGTTGCTCCTGCACTCTTTTTAATATACAAAATTTCTTGCTTCTATGACTTGGATTTCCATATATTTTTCACATAATATGATAGAGATATTTTTCATAGAATGTTGTGTCCCAAATGATAATCTATCTTGGCAATCCTGCATGCCCCATACCTTGAATATAGAATTTTCCCTTCCTTGTTTCTAAGTGACTTTATTTTCTGACTATATCCCTCCATCCAAAATTATGAAAGCTTGTTAGAAATGCAGGAATACAGACCCGACCCATAGCCTGCTGATTCCTGAACCTGCACTTTAACAAGCTTCTCAGGCAACTCGCCTGTTGGAGTTGGAAAAGCACAGGGTTAGCGAATAGTCATGATGGTAGGACACAGGGTTGTTAAATTGTGTTATTCAATAAAATTGTGTCCTCAAGACTAACTTACTATAATGATTATCATAAAGTAATCACTCTCTCATTTTTTTTACACACCCCCATGTTTGTATGAGAATGTCTCAGAAATCGCAGAATCAAATAGAAGGAAGGTAATATACGAAAATTGCCCTGCAATGATGGATAAACTGTAGACATAGAATCATAAAGTTTATGTCTTACTAGGATCACTGCAAGTTGTTTAGCTAGTAAGCCACTGCCATACCTCAATTAATAAATTAGTAAGCACATTTTACGAAATTGAATAGAAATAGGAACATTGGCTTACCTCCAATTGGTATCTTCTTTATTCTCATGGAATCTTGAAATTTTGTGTTCCATTATTTGGTTATAATAAGTACAGTTAACAGATTGTGTTAGAATGAAGAGAGTCACAGCTTTTGAATGAAGAAAGTATGGAAACCTAACATGATGTTTTAAAAAAACTTTGTTTTAAAGACTTCAATCGAAATGATTACCTTCCTCCATCTTCCTGCTTTTTTATTTTCTTTTTGTAGCTCAAACTGGTCTCAAACTCATTATGCAGCCCACATTGGCTTTGAACTCCTAATCTTCTTGTCTCAGCCTCTCAAATTCTGATATTGTACATAGTCAAACAGATATATTAATCACAGATGTTTGCTGTGCTCGTCTAATATTTGCTACACGATGTTTAATGAAAGCAAGAAGCTATTTTTTCTCTGTTACTTCACCCTCTGTTTTATGTTAAAGCATTGGCCCAGATCCCTGGGGATTGAGGCTTAACCACAATTTGAATGGCTGCTTTTCCCAAGAGGTACACATTTCAAAAAGATTGCTGCAGTTTTAGGTCACTGCTAACAAGAATATAAAGGAATATGATTTAACAGAATCACTTCAGTTTGTGTAACTGTTTTGTCAGCTGCTAAATGAGAATAATGCCTGTTCTTCCAGAGATACTGTGAGGATAGATGATAAAGGTCACCATGCTCTTTGAAAGAAAGATACTACATAAATCTAACTGTCTTCTTTCAACCTTATAAACAAGTAGCAGTGACAGTGAGAAGCAAAAATGGAATATTGTACAAATGAATGATAACTTTATAACAGTTCACATCTTTTGTCTTAAAACTAATGCAAACTGATTCCAGAGTATTTTCCAACCACATCCACATTATTACACACCACACTTATTGGGCATTTACTCTCTGATGAGTGACAGGCTTAAGGAAAGGCTGTGAATGGCCAAGAGTAGAATTTAACTGGTGTAAAACTCTGGACTAGGATGAGTCCATAATTGTGTGACATTTTGGATTGATTGAACATGTATTTAGAAATATATATTGAACACAAGCCATGGAAAAGTAATTAACAGGAAAGTAATCTCAATTATGTTACTCCACATACTTGATACTCCAGATATGGTTTCATGTCATCATTCCTAGAGAGATGGAGTTTCTGAAATAGAACAAATGCTTAAAAATGTCTGTCCCTCTAGCTGGAAAGTCTGATAACAGAATTCATGTAACATATGACATTTATCTAAAATAAATTCAATAGATTTCCTTTATATAATCACACTACTTCATTCTGGACATCACCACTAAATTTCTAACACTGTTGTTCAGCAGACTAGCACAATACCCTTTATTACATACTGTACTCTAATGAGAATCTTATATTACACCTTAACCTCACCTAATCTTATAATTTTATATATGCATAAATATAGGTAAATTAGTATATATTAATATATATAAATTAGTGCATATAGAAGTGTTTCTTATGTATCAGATTATAACTGAAGACTTCCTTTTAAAAATCATTCTGTCCTATATTTAAATAACTCCTTACATAAATCAACAATTAAATTATTTATCAAAGAAATTAATCTGGTCTAATTAATTCATCCCTTAGTGCAATGAAAAAACCTGCAGCTGCCTGGGTTGACTTGGATTTCTAGGAAGATATATATACTTGTGTTATTTAAGATAAAATTTTAGCTTCTGTGAATCCACCTCATGTTCACTTAGTAACATTTATAAATTAGCCGTGGTCCATGTTCCTCATAGTGTCATATAGTTGTTTAGCACAGTTCTTTATACAAAAGTATAGTAGGTACTTTTCTACTAATTTCACAGCCCTTCTAGGTCTATATTCACTAATTTTCTCCAATGACTGGTCTAATAATAGAGAAGCAAAAATTGATGTGAGATATCATTCTAGGTTCTGAAAATCCAGCAAGGAGCCAACTATGACAAGTTCTTGCTTTTGTGATTTTCATAGAGTGAGACAAACTCCAAATAAGGAAACACATTTACTAAATTGTAAATACCTTCTCTGCAAGTTCTGAGAGGATATGAAAGGCCTTTCTAATAACGTATCATTCTGATAAAGCTCAGTGTCCCTGGGTGAGTCTGCAGGTGGAGACCAGACAACTGAGCGGCTCCTCCATGGACAGGCACTAGAAGGTCCCCAGAGCATACTTCAGGGTAGCTGGGAAAAAGTGAGAAATTTTAGGTAGGTAAAAGTGATGATGGTTCTCTAAGGTTTTATAGGTCATTGTAGAGCATGTATAGTCCTCTTTGAAGAAGTGGAGAGCCATAGATTGAAAGATCCAAGTTGAGGAATGATATAAATGGATTTAGAATTAGAGCAAGCCATTTGGTTTACATTCTAGAGGATGAATTTCAGAGAACAAGAGCTGAGAAAGGGAAAGCAGAGAAGTCTATGAAATAGACTGGAGAAGAAGCAATGGTGACCTAGCAGGGTGGTGGTTTTTAAGGGTGTTGTCTGGAGAAGAAACACCAATGTGTTCTATGCCAAACTTCTGTACAAGAGATGAGTTGTAGCTGGGGCTCAGGAGTATGATTTGTGACAAGTCTTCCCAAAAACTCTGATGATTTTCAAAATTCAACAGTCACAGTTCTAGAGATATAATTGTTTTGATGTTCATTAATAACTGGTCATATCATTGAAGTATGTTGAAACCAGAGCTTTTTGGACTAATGGTTGCATGTGAAGTACCTGCGAGAAAGAGCAGAAAGGTATTCGAACGAACAAGCTCCTGGAGTGCAGTGCTCATGCTGGAAGCGCAGCTGGGACAGGAATCAGGTCAGTTTGAGTGTAATCATTTCATCTGTCCATTGGGCATCCAAATAGAGTGACTGGCTAGTTGATTTGCTGTTCATGCCTAGAGTCTCTATTTCTGTGTTTTCTTTTCTTTTCTTTTCTTATATTGTATTTAAAGAGAAAAAAAAGAAAAACAGAAAAAAAGGGTAAAAATCATACAGAATTTCCAAAAAAAAACACTAAGAAATCACTAGTTGATAAACTACATATTGTTATCTTAGAAATAGTTGTTCAAGTTACAAAATCAAAGCATAAAAAGTAGACATTCAAACAGTGAAAGTGCAAACAGTCCTATTCAACAATCCAACAAAAACTTAGTAATATGATTATCTATCTTACAAACTTAAACATACATTCAGTTATATCCTTTAAAGCACTTTCTTTTGTACAATAGCAATTACACATTTTTGGTCTTATTACTCCTGCAGTTTTTATTACTTTTTACATTAGAGATACAATGTGATATTTATAAATAGGATTCTTATATATTTTACTTATGAGGATACTCTCCAGTTGAATCCATTAAGCTACAACAGTCTCAAGATCATCTTTTTTTATAGCTGAGTAACATTCCAATATTTAAAAATACCACATCTTTTTCATCCACTTGGCAGTTGATGGGCACTTCAGTTGTTTCCCAGATTTAGTTATTACAAATTGTGCTGCTATAAACATGAGTGCAAATATATCACTGTGATATGACCTTTTCAGTTTTTCTGGGAAAATACCCAGGAGGGAATAGCTGGATTGAATGGAACTTCCGATCCTAGTCTTCTGAGAAATCTCCATACTAATTTCCATAGTGGCTGCACTAGTCTACACTCCCACCAACAGTGGAGCAGTGTTCCTTTTTCCCCTCAGCCTCGCCAACATTTATCCATTGATTTCATAATGGCAGCTATTCTTTCTGGAGTGAGATGAATTCCAATGTTGTTTCAATATGCATGTCTTCATATATTTATTTGCCATTTGTATATCTTCATCTGAGAACTGTGTGTTCATCTCTGATGCCCATTTTTGGGGAGGGTCTTTGAATTTGGGGGGCTTGATGTTTTTAAATTATTTATATGTTTTGGATATAAGTCCTTTGTCTGAGGGGTTGCTGGTTAAAATACTTTCCCATTCTGTGGGTTTTCTTTTCACTCTGTTGGTGATTCTTTCGAAGTGCAAAAACGTTTCAATAAAATGAGATCCCAGTTGTTGATTCTTTGAAGTGTTTCCCATGCAGTTTGCATTTTGTTCATATATTCTCTTCTTACTGTACATCTCCAAGACTTTCACCTACCTTGTCTTCCAGTAGATTTAGTGTTTCTGTTTAATATTTAGATCTTTGATCAATTTTGAATTTAGTTTAATGCATGATGATAGGCATGGGTCTTGTTTCAGTGTTTGACATGTAGAGTGCCAATTTTTCCAACACCATATATTAAAGAGGCTATCCTTCTTCCAGTGAACATGTTTAGAGCTTTTGTCAAATATCAGGTAGCTGAGTGTCTTTGTAATTGTGCTTGCATCTTCTAATCTGTTCCAATTAATCCTCAGGTCTATTTCTTTGCTAGCCCCATGCTGATTTTATCACTGTAGCTTTGTAGTATAGTTTCAAGTCAGGAATTGACATGCCTCCTGCTTTGTCTTTGTTGCCAAGAATTGCCTTTGTTATTCTAGGTTTCTTTTGTTTACAAATGAATTTTAGGAGTGTTTTCTCTTAGATCTGTAAGGTATGTTAATGGTATTTTGATTGGGATTGCATTAAATCTGTATAACAGTTTTGGGAGTATGGCCCTTTTCGCAATGTTGTCTCTTCCTAGCCAAGAGCAAGAAAAAGCCTTCCATTTTCTAATATCCTATTCAATCTCCTCTTTTAGCATAGCATAATTTTCAGCATATAGTTCTTTTACATTCTTGATTGATTCCTAAGTGTTTCCTTTCTTTACATGCTATTGTGAAAGACAATATTTCTATAATTTCTCTCTCATGGAGTTTTTGTTGTGTACAGGAATGCTATTGATTTTTGAATGTTGACTTTGTATCCAGCTACACTGCTGAATTTGTTTATTAACTCTAGTCTTTAATGGAGTTTTTCGGGTCTTCTATATAGAGTATCATGTCATCTGCAAATAGTGATAATTTAACTTCTTCCTTTCCTATCATTATTTCCTTTATTTCTCTCTCTTATCTGATTGCCCTGGCTAATATTTCCAGAACTATATGAATAGGAGTGGTGATAGTGGATATCCTTTTTTTCCTGTTTTTAGAGTGAAAGCTTCCAGTTTTTGTACATTTAGTATAGTATTGGCTGTTGGTTTGTCATAGATGGCCTTTATGAGATTAAGGTAGACACAATATATTCTGTGTTTCTGAAGGGTTTTTATCATGAACAACTGATGGACTTCATCAAAAGCTTTTTCTAAGTCTTTTGAGATGACCACATGGTTTTAGTTTTTGGCTCTGTTGATGTGGTGTATTACATTTATTGATTTGAGTGTGTTTAATCCTCCCTGCATTCCTGGAATGAAGCCCACTTGGCCATGATGTGTAATCTTCTTGATGATTTGTTGCATTCTATTTGCCAGTATTTATTAAGAATCTTTGCATCAATGTTAATTAGTGAGATTGGCCTATAGTTCTCCTTTTTGATTGGGTCTCTCTCTGGTTTTGGTATGAGAGTTATGCTTGCCACCAGGAATGATTTAGGGAGGATTGCTTTCTTTTCAATTTCACTGAAGAGTGTAGGGAGTATTGGTATCAAATCTTCTCTAAATTTCCTATAGAATTCAACCATGAATCCATCAGAACCTGGACTTTTTTTTGTTGGTAAGTTTTTTATTACATTTTCAATTTCAATAGCTGATATTGGATTATTCAAATTTGCTATATCTTCTTGGTTGAGCTTTGATAGTTCATGTATTTCTAGAAATCTGTCCATTTCCTCTGTGTTTTTCCACTCTATGTGAGTAGAGATTTTCAAAGTAGGTATTCATGATCTTTTGAATTTCTATGGGATCTGTAGTAATTTCCCCCTTTTCAATCCTTATTGCATGAATTTGGGTTTTTTCTTTCTTTTTCTTAATAAGGTTACCTAGGAGTTCATCAATTTTGTTTATTCTCTCAAAACACCAACTTTTTGATTCATTAATTCTTTGTATTTTTTTTTTTAGTTTCAATCGCATTGATTTCTGCTCTAATCTTTACAATTTCCTCTCTTCTATGAGCTTTGGGTTTTACTTGCTCTTCTTTTTCTATTAACTTGAGATGAAGCATTAAATTGTTTATTTGTGCTCATTCTATTTTCTTAATATGACAATTTATTGCTATGTATTTCCCTCTTAAGACCGATTTCATTGCATTCCGCAGATTAAGGTATGTTGTTTCCGCATTTTCATTGACTTGTAGGTATTGCTTTCTTTCTTCTTTTACTTCATGTGTAGCCCAATGCTTGTTCAGAAGGTTTTTATTCAATTTTCATGTATTTATGCAGGTTTTGCAATTTCTTTTGACATTAATTTCCAATTTCAGTGTGCTGTGGCCAGATACTATGCATGGGATAACTTCAATACCTTTTCATTTACTTAAGAATGTCTTATGGGATAATATATGTTCTATTTTGGAGAATGTCTCATGCACAGCTGAGAAGAATGTGTATTCTGGTGCTGTTGGTTGGAACACTCTGTAAACATCTACTAAGTCTACTTGCTCACATGTATGATTCAGTTGTATTATTTCTTTGCTGACATTTTGTTTAGTTGATCTATCTTTTTGTGACAGTTTGGTATTAGGGTCCCCTATTATGATTGTGTTGTTGTGTATTTGGTTTTTCATATCCATTAGTATTTTTCTTATATAGTTGAGTGCTCCTGTATTTGGTATATATATAAAATTGTTAGTTCTTCCTCTTGAACTTTCCTCTTGAACACTACATACTTACTAGTATGTAGTGATCTTATCACATTTAATCACTTTAGATTTGAAGTTCACATTGACTGCAAATAGAATAGTTACTCCTGCTTTTTTCTGGGTTCCTGTTGCATGGAATACTGTTTTCCATCCTTTGACTTTTAATCCATGAGTTTCCTTTTGGGTCAGATATGTTTCTTGTATATAGCATATTGTAGCATCCGGTTTCTTGATCCATTCTGTCAACCTATTTATTTTGGTAGATGAATTGAGGCCATTTAAATTTATGGTTATAGCTGATATGTACTGGCTCAACTTTGCTTTGTTATGTTCCAGTTGTTTAGTTTCTGCTTTTCCCCCTCATCTAATTGCTTGTCCTGCCTGGTAGTTTCTGTCTGTTGTTCTGGAGATCGTGGTCATTTTTATCTCTATCTAGTATGTCTTACAATAGTCTTTCTAGGGTTGGTTTGATGGACATGAATTTCTTCAGTTCTTTGTCATGGAAGTATTTTGTTTCTCCATTAAATTTAAATGAAAGTTTTGCTGGGTACATCAATCTGGGTTGAAAGTTGTTTTCTTTCAGGGCTTGATACCTCACTACAAGCTCGTCTTAGCTTGAAGGTTTGTGTTGAAAAGTTTCCCATGATTCTAATGGGCTTTCCTTGATAGGTGAGTTGTGTCTTTTCTCTAAGAGCTTTTTTAATATTCAGTTTTTATGCTGAATGTCTGGGATATTAATTATTATATGTCTGGGTGTAGATTTATGTTGGTTATGACTGTTTGGCATTTTATATACCTGACTTATCTGCATATCAGATTTTCTCCCCATGTTTGGGGAATTTTCGGCTATTACTTCTGTGAATACTTTACCAATGTCATTTGCAGTGATTCCTGCATGTTCACTGATGCCTGTTAATCATATATTATTTCTCTTGGCATCATCTTGAAGCTTCTGGATTGTCATTTCATGCTGCTTTGTTATTTTTAAAAGTTGTATCCTTTCATGATTGCTAATTGCAATCCTGTCAAGGTCTAAAATGCTATCCTTAGCTTCATTTAAATGGTTTTGCCAGCTTTTGGTAGAATTTTTTGTTTCTTGGATGTCTCTTTGAGTTTGTTTCATGGATTCTACTTGTTTCCTATATTATTCATTTAAGGTTTCTATCAGTTTCCCATGCTCCTGTATTTTTTTATCTATTTTTTTTTTCTAGCTGCACTGAGCAACTCCTTTAGTAAGGCTGTTATTTCTGTCTTTACATAAGAGATTATGTCTAACTTCGTGTCCTCTATAGCCTCATGGATTTGTTGTTTTTTATTTCACTTCCTGTCTTTTCATAGATTTCCGGTGTGTGACTTTCGAAGTACTCTATTTCAATGTCTCCTGTACTTGCTCCTGATGGACTAGATGTTTAAGATTGCATTTTCCTTTTTCATTTTGCAATTTTGCCCTTTTGGGTTAATATTTGGTCTTTTAATCCCACTGGTCTCAAATGTTGGTAGTGTGTATCTTGGGGTCCTACTGTAAGCTTGATGTTTGTCCAATTGCTAGGTCCCACAATGAAGAGGTGGGCCAGTCCTCTTAATTCCCCCTGCAGGGCATGTTGGGTGAGTCCTATGTTCTTCCTAGGCTGACAAGCCTAGGAGTATGGATGGAAATCAACCCCTAGTTCCTGTTGTTATTATGTCTTCAGGTTGTTCAAAGTCACCAAATCTCCCTGTTTATAATGTTTATCTCAGCTGGGACCCTACTGTGTCTCTGGGTGTCTCATAGACCCTTTTAATTTTCTCCAGGTTGGGGGAGGCCTTATTGACACCCTCTTCAACCTACCTGATATCCTCTGTGTGGAGGAAGGACTCAGCCACACTCTTGCAAAGCTGGCCAATGGCTTATTTCTGGAGGGGGCTTTGCTCTTGCTCCTGTTTACCCACTGAAGGTGGAAAACTCTATTCCTATTTTAGGGGCAAACTTACCTCACTGATGTAAGCCTGCTGAGTTCTTCTTACTGTGTCTCCCCTCAATACTGCATGGTTAGTCCATTGCAGTCCACAGTTCTTGGGGGAAGGATTGAGAGTTGAAGATCAACAGCAATACTAGGTCCAGGAGTTGGGGGGGGTCCCTGATGGCAGTGGTGGGACTGCAGGGACATCAGCACTGGCTGGATTTCCTGGGTCGCGAGGTGGGTGGCTGGGATGTAAGGGGGCACAGCAAGGGCCTGGTTCTGGCCCAAACCTGCACGTGCTGCTGGCTGAGGTTCTAGTCTGTTTCTTAAATAGTTTAAATTGTACACACACAGGCATATTGTGATTCTTTATTTCTATATTCAAGAAATTAAATTAGAAGAGAACCTGTCAAGGTTAAATACCTATCTAAGGCAGCATTTTTAAAATTAATTCAAGAAGAAGTGTGTTCTTAGATGTTTTTCCAACTTCCACTTCTTAAATTCAATGCATACTTAGTAGAATGACTAAGAATATTTTAAGGAACCTAGAAATTAAAATCACTCTGCCATTACTTTGAAAGACTAAGATGTCATGAGCATTTTCTATCCTCAGATAGTATGCTACATCTGATTTAATAGCTGGTTGAGTGACTCCATGGCTTTAGAAATCTTTTTAGGAGACAGTATTAAAAATCGCAATAGTCTATAAAATCTGTTTTACATCACACCTTATGAGAATTAGCCTAATTTGTACCAATCAGTTTAATTTTAAGAAGCCCAAACTATTGATATATAATGTATTCTTTTATAAAATTCAGATACCTAAATTATATTTCACAATTTTCTTCTCTGTTTGGAATATGTCTTTCTGTTTAAAGAGTTAGTCTGGCCTGATGGCTCACACAGTAATCCCAGTACCAGGAAGATGAAGGCAGGAGAACCATCAGTACTTCAAGCCCAACCTGTTCTCCATAGTAAAAACCTGACTCAAAAACAAAAACTAAAAATGAAACTGAAAAAGTAGACAGTCAAACTTTTCTTTTATTTTTCAACTAATAATGTGCTTGCATGTATAAAGGGATAAATCATTGTGGTATTGTTGTAGAATTTAAAATCTAAGTAATGGTGGTGTTCTCTACCTAATTATAAACAAGAAAAATTGTTTAGCACTTCCCTAATTTGTGATTTTGCTATATTTTAATGGTGTAGACCTTCCACACTGACCAACTTTGTATAATTAAAAATGAGTATAACTTTACAGCTATTTACTCTATATGTTTTTTAAACTTAACAAGGATGCATTCATCAGACTCACATTTTTGGTCTGTGTCTAGGAGTTAAAGGTTTGACATAGTACATAACAGTCAAGCTAAATACTATATACCTGTAGGGGATTAGTAACTTGTTTCAAACTCTTACTGCAAAGATTGAAAATCATATGAAATATTCATCTTTTCATCAAGAAGTGGAATCTACTCAATACCCTGGAATATGGTTCGTCCTCAGTTAAAGTCATTAAGATCCATTTAAGCCCAATGGAAAATTCAGCATATACTTTAAAGATAAAAATGTATGACTTAGATATAAAAACAGTATGTGACATATTATTTTAAAACATGATTATAATAGTCCTGGCACACTCTGAGCTCTAATGAGCTGGATTCAAGTTGGGAAGAACAGTAAAGTTATTCACTATGTTAAAATTTATACAATTGTTGTTTTCAAGAAACACCCAGTGACACTAATATGTCTACTGATTGCTTCCTGAACAACCAGCCCCACCTGGTTCATGGATATCCTCAGATAGACTGTAAAACTTTCCCAGGCCCTGTAAAATTTTCACTTGTTTTCACATTAGCTCTGAGTCACTGCAACTTGGCATTCTCTGCTTGCCCATGTAGCTGTCATTCTTGTTCTTGTAGTTCAGAGAAGATTGCATCATGCTTCTGGTCTGACTTTGTTAGATGACCCCACCTGCAATGTACTGAGTCTCAAAAGCAATGCTTGGGAAATGCTTTAGATGATGTCTGTGTTCCCTGTATTCCTCTACTGTTCCAGGTGAACAAACGTTTGGTTTCAAGTTTGGTCAGAAATATGGACAAGAGTTGTGGCTGGACTATTTATTAACCTGAGCTGCTGGAACTGGAAGGTGGAAGTTTTAGTTACTTTCTCATCACTGAGACAATATCTGATACCTACAAGTCTAACAAGTTTTTAGAGGTTTCAGTAGGCAGTTGGCTAACTCTAATGCAGGATGGCATGGAAAGAGAGAGAAAGATCAAAGGAGGTGGGAAGGAGATGGATCCATCCAGGGAATGTCACCATGACCACCTCCAACCAGGCTGTACCTCCCAAATAACATTTAGCTATAAAATCATCAGTGGAATATTCCACTGGTAATTATTATACCCCACAATCCAATCACCTCCCCAATGACCTACCTGTGAATGCATGAGACTCTGTAGGGACTTCCATATGTGAACTAAGCTGGAAATACTGGTCTGACATAAACATGCTTAAGTAAATGCAAAGGAATTGAAATTATCCTATACATACTATCTGACTATAGTGCACTGAAATTGGAACTAAATGGCAAAAGAAACTTCAAAACCTACATAAACACATAGAAATCAGATAAAACCCTCCTGCACAACCAATGTGTTACAGGTAAAATTAAAGAATAAATTAAAGTAAACAATACCTACAATACAATGAAAATGCAGATACAACATACCAAAACCTGTGTGACATGATGAAAGTGGTCCTGAAAGGGAAATAAATAGCAATGAATTGTCACATCAGGTAAATAGAACAAGCACAAACAATTTAATGCTACATCTCAAGCTTCTAGAACAAGAAGAGCAAGTCAAGCCCAAAGCTTATAGAAGAGAGGAATTTATAAAAATCAGAGCAGAAATTAACACAGTTGAGACTAAGAAAACAATAAAAATAATTAATGAATCAAAGAGTTTGTTTTTTGAAAGAATAAAATTGATAAATCTCTAGCCAACCTTATCAAGAAAAAGAACTAAAAAACCCTCAAATTCACACATTAAGGAATGAAAATGGTGAAATTACTACAGATCCCATGGAAATTCAGAAGATCATGAATACCTACTTTGAAAATCTTTACCCACTTAGAGTGGAAAACACAGAGGAAAGGGACAGATTTCTAGAAATACATCAATTACCAAAGTGAATCAAGAAGATATAATAATTTTGAATAATCCAGTATCAGCTACTGAAATTGAAAATGTGATTAAAAACTTACAAACAAAGAAAAGTTCAGGTCTTGATGGATTCATGGCTGAATTCTATAAGAAATTTAGAGAAGATTTAAAACCAATACTCCTGAAACTCTTCAATGAAATTGATACATATTTTAAATATATATCCATAAGTAAATTAATATTACAAATAGGATCTGTTTTATATATATATATATATATATATATAGAGAGAGAGAGAGAGAGAGAGAGAGAGAGAGAGAGAGAGAGAGAGAGAGAGTTTGTGTGTGTATTATATACAGTGAGGTGGCTAGACTTTTACTATTCTATTAAACTTGATCTCACAAAAAAACAAGATTGTCAGTTTAAATTGTGGGAGACTTGCTTTTGACATGGTAGTTATTTCACATTTTCCTCTATATGTACAATAAACACTCTAATATGTCTCTTTACAGATAGATGTGAGAGGACAAATATGGAATAGATTATCCCTAAAAGCAATGTTATTTTTCTTTTTCTAGAATTCATCTAAGTAGAAACTATGTGAGTTTTTGCTAGGCAAAATAGTAAAGGATACACGATTTTTATAGAAATAAGAGGAGTTCAAGTTGAGTAATACTGTGGCTACTGTTCCATAGTTTGAATCAGTCAGTATTGTTTTTTAAACTCCTTCAAATATTGAATAGAAATCTCCAATCACATCTGTCATTGGGGTGAGGGAATAAGTATACATTAGAATCTTAAGATTATAATAATGCTATCCTCTAGGTAAATCCGCTCCAAACACCTTCTTTAAAGTTCTGATACGTGGTTGGCAAGACTTCTTCATTGTTGTTCTTCAGTTTTTATTGTTTCCTATGGGAGAGAAACTTATCTTCAAACATCCAATTTATTAACTTTGATATAGAGCTAAATGTCTTCTTCACATCAACTGACTAATCTTAGTTATGATTTCTGGAGCCATAGAGAATCAATGTCTGACATTCTTAAGTACACTGAGTTTAGATTTTATCTAACATGCCTATCCTTAGTAACATCAGAATAAGTAAATATGTGTATATATAAATCTATATGTGTATGTCTTAAGTTTCCAGTAGTAAAACAAAATACTTCAAATGATTAATTTACAAAGGTAAGAAGTTTGATTTGTGTTTTTGGAGGTTCTAGTACCTAAGTGATTGGCCCTGTGCATTTGTCATGTGAGCAAACAGCGAATCATGGAGAAAGCACATGGTAAAGCCACTTACCTCATCATGAATCAGGAAGAACGAGAAAAGAGTAGAAAGGTATGAGGATCCCACTATTCTCTTCAAGGGACTAAGCTAAATGATCTTAAAACCTTTGATTAGGGTCCCTTCTCTTAAAGGCTCCACACATTCTGACAGCTTCCCTCCAGCACCAATCCTCCAAAACGTGGACCTTTGGAAGACATTTGAGATCTGAACTATAGCAATGTGTGCATAAGTGTGTATTTCACAGTTTTTAAAAATACTCTGAGCACATATATTAGTTTTATTTTCAACCACACTAATTTGTAAGCTTTTGAAGTTTCAGGATTTTGGTAAATTGCAGTACATAAGAATGCTAGGTTTCCAGAAGGCATGAACAAAAGTTATACAATGGCAGTAAGAAAACTATCTCACAGATACACTGCGTGGTATCTGTGGTAGTACCTTACTGACTTTTGTGCAGGTATCTACTGATATGCAGCTCTGGAGGGTGACATTTAGATGTTATTCTTTTGTAGAGCCTTGCTAATTCCCTCATGAAAACATTCCCAGAGAATGTAGCAAGTTTAGCATAGCAGAGAACTATAAGGCTTCAGCACGCATCTGTGAAATGAAAGGTATAAAGGATTGATTTACCTGTTTATTTTCCTTTGTTAATTCATTTGGTTAAGAAAAGGATTCAGAAACTGTAGAGGAATGGTCCAGGTTCCAGAATTTAGGAGTAGGTCTACTGCCTCAGGTAGGACTCGACCTTTGGCTAGTGTTTGTGGTTAAATTGAGAAGACAGTGCTCCTATGCCTCTGGCTAGACAGGGTTTCAGCTTGTGTAAGTGCCATTGTAAATAAGGACAAACAATAGACACGTTTTCTGCATGAGGTCATACATGCTAAATAATGGGAAATGATACAGAGAAATGAAAAGTTATTTATGAAAATAAATAAAATAAAATAAAATAAAATAAATAAAACTCTTTTAAGTTTGAGTCATTTAAAAATAATCTCAATATACCTGATTGAGAACCATGTTTTTCTTATGATGAAATATTTAGTCAATAATGAAGATACTTGTTCTATCAATATAGTTATTCTTTGTAGGTTAGATTAAATAATCATTCTGAGATATTAAACTTAGTGCAACATATCTCTATCTTACTCCCACCCCCAAAAAATACTTCATTGAATTACATTACCGAGTTTTTGAGTGTAAGTGATGATTATATCAAATGAACCTCAATATACCTGCTAAGATGTTTCATACCTCCTATGCTGGAATATAGTCAATTTTTTACCCCAACCAAAAGTTACTTATAAGGATCATGACCTTTTTCTAGTTTGTTAACCAGGAAAATTTGTGTTTGTTTTTAGCAAAGAAGAAAAATTTCTGGTTCTGGGAATTTGAGAGACACAGCTGGAGAAAAAGGAAAGACAGACTTCTAAATGTCTTTTTTCCTTGTAAAGCTGATACACAGAAGAAAAAAGTTTGAACACTCTTATAAGGCAATGTTCTGTGTTCTTAAGGCCTCACTATAGAAAAGAAAGAGGCTGCATGTTCTGAAAAGTGAAAACTTTCTAGCGAGAAATCTTGTGGTTGTATTATAAGGATATAGCTATCCTTATAATTAGGGTTTATAAAATTAATTCTTTTATCCATAATACACCACTGATATCTTGCCTACCTATTTTAAAGATGGAGAAAATTAAGTGATAAAGTAAATATGAAGTAATTACTGGTGCTGATATGGAAACCCTTTGCCACCTAGATGAGAGTGTCTCACGTTTATGAAAGAGGCAGCATAAATTTTGGAGGTGGTGGCACAAACCTGTAACCTCACCTACGCAGGAGGTTGAGGTAGGAGGATCACAAGTTTGAGGCCAGCCTAAGCAGCTTAGTGACACCTTCTCTTAAAAGAATATTTTTAGTTTTTATTTTATTTGTACTTATTTGCAACACATAATGATTGATCCTTGTGAGGAGCTGCTACCTGTACATAACATGTGAATATTTTTAAAATCTCCTTCGCCTCCCTTAACTCCCCCTCCGCTAACTCCCCACCCTTTCTTGGTCTCCTTCCCATTTAAGGGGAAAAAAAGCATTTTCCTACTTCCTATCATATATTTATTTTGTTCTCTAATTATGTTTTGGGTTTCTCATATGAAAGAAACCATGAAAAATTTAAACTTATGTGTCTGATTTATTTCATTTAATATTACGCTTTCAAGGTACATCCACTGTCCTACAAATGATTCAAATTTATTCTTGTTTGGGGTAGAATAGTACTCTGTCATGTAAATACCACATTCTCTTTATCCATTCGCCTACTGATGGACATATAAACTGCTTCGAAGACTTAGCTGTTCCGAATTGTGCTGCTTTAAACTTGTGCATGCATGAGCCACTATAATATGATGTCTTTAACTCTTTTGCAAAATAACCAGAAGGGGAATAGTTGGGTTGAATAACATTTCTCACCTTAGTTTTTAAAAAATTCTACAAGTGTTGTGTATGTAGTTTTGTGGTAGGGGACCTTCCTACATACACCAGACCCTGGACTCCATCCCCAGTACTGCTAAAATAGGAACAGTGACATAAACAAGTTAAATTTTGCAACTAGGGAGACCTCGGTTCTCTACTAATTGTGATTGTTTATCTTTAGACAAAACAAACAGCATTTCTTTTCTTTCAACTTTTGTTTTTTTATTTGGTACATGTTGGCAGTGCATAATGATTACAATCCTCAGGGTGAGTTAGTGCAAATACATAATACATCTCAATTCTTTTTCATCCCCTTCCTCTCTATTCCCCACTCCCATCTCCTGGTTCCCTTCCCATTTACAAAGGGTCTCTCTACCTACTTAATCTATCTTTTCTTTGCTCTTTATTTATATTTTTGGTTTATCATATAAGAGGAACAGGCAGCATTTCAGAACTTCACTTTTCATATCTATAAACTGAGAATGAAAATGCTTAGTTAACCATGATACTGGGAAGGCAATACTAGCAAAAATTTATATAACTGTTTGGTCAGTCCTGAAGCTTCAGTACCTGTATCCCATCCTATACCAAAGGGCTGGAATATCTCATACAAGGAACTCGGGCTAGAAGAAAAAATTGTCCTTTCCTTTATTCATGATTTTCAGAATCAGGACACTTATTGCCAAGGACAGTTGACTCAATTGTGTGTTGAAGAGAAAAATCAAAACAGCAAAATATCAAATCAAAACATTTGTTAAGAAGGAATCTAAAATGTTTTAGCACATTAAGAATTTGAGACGAATGGAATTTGAAAATTACAGAAGTGATATATTGAAAATTTGAGATTTGAATGGAATTTGAAAGTTGCAGAAGTGGTACACTGGCAAATGGGTATAAATGCCCCCTCTCCTTCAAATGACAACATTTGTTATGCCAGGGACGATAGTGACTAGTGAGCATCTGAATGTGTGGCCTCAGAAAATACTTGGTTACACTTCTCCATTTAAAAATAAATGAGGACTGTGGAGTGAATTCTTCTGTCTATGCTTTATACCTACAAAAATCACTGAAAATCACAGGGAGCCCCACTGCCTTACAGATGTCAAAGATGTGACAATAATGTCAGTAGGAATAGCAAGAACCAGATGACAGCCCTCTGTCACCTCCATCCTTTGGATACAAAGATTTGAGGATTCACAGCTGTGTTTTAGAGGGACACACAGAACATAGCATAGGCGTTTGTGAGAAGGATTTAGTTAAGACTCTCTAAATGGTCTACACTCACTATTTTGGCAAAGGCAACTTCTTGCATGGGTAAGTTTCACTGTGCACATGCAGTTGTCTTCCAAGCAAAGACTTTCTAGTTACAACGTTGTACTGTTTTAGCTCAGAAGAGAAAGGGCAGCATTCCGCCACACAAAGGCAAATGTCAATTATAAAAATTGTCTGTGCACTTTCTATTACTTTTAGTTTACCCTTTCAGTTTTCTACTGCTTTCAGTAAAAAGTGTATATTTGGGGAAATTCCAATTTCATTTGGTAGAGTTATTTTATATCAAACAATATGCAAAATTCTATTGTACCAGGGATAGCATGAAATCTATAGGAGAGAAAATAGGATAAATAAATATTATAAATAAAACACCAAGTCATAAAATCAATGAGAAAGGTATGAAACTACAGACTTATGATATTATGCAATTTTTTGCATCAACTGCAAGTTTCATATAATAGAATGTTTTGTACATGTAATTTCTTTTAAGGCTATTTGCGTTTCTCACAGAATTCCCTAAATATACTCTAAAGAGATATTCTTTCTCACGTAATTATATTTGTTCAGCGAAACTGCTGACTAGGATCTGTGAAAGAATCAGCAGGTTTGTGGATATTACGTCTGCTCTTTCAGCAGAGATTTGGGGGAATTCATTCACAGGACAATTAAAATTTGAAGCAATAAGTGACTGATCATTGACAATCCATATAATTCTGGAATGGCATACTTTATTGTTATAAATTGTCATGAAAATGCTCCATAGTTTAAAAACTTAGCTGTATGTTTGAGATTTTGTGTTTTAGTAACCAGGGAAAGGAAAGAAAGAGGAAGGAAAAAAGAAGGCACCTCTAAATTGCGGTTTGGTTGCTGGGAAATTACACTTAAGGAAATGTTACAGATAGGTATAGTTATAGTAATGATAGAAGGCAAAACCAAGCAATTAATATTACATTAAAATAGATTATAAGTTTTAAAATTTCAAAAATAACGTGATAAATTGAGGAAGATGACATAAAATGGCAGTTTGTGTGTGGAGGGCTATTTTTTGTAGGTTTATTTTTGGTGAACAATTATAAAATTTATTTTTGGTGAACAATTATAAAATTAATTTTATAATTAATCTGTCTCAGCCACTGAGACAGATTAATTATAAAAACAAGGACTGAGGAAAGACCATTCTGTAGATACTGATCTCTTAGGAAGCTTTCACAGTGGAGTCAGACTTGAGTAAATGGCCTTGGGAAACGGATACCGCAGTGGATATGTGAATTAGGAAGATGTTCTAGAACATGGTGCTCACCCTCAGTGTAGGAATATGCTCAGCAATGATGCCCCTAGGAACTTCCAGCCCCTCTTCCAAAACTGAAAACTCACAAACTGACAACTCTGATTACTGCCTACTATCTTGGCATTGACTCAGTTTCTGTGATGTCAGGAAACAAAAGTTCTCCTGAGAATGGCACGGAGAGTGAATATTCTTCTCAGACCAAGGATAAGCGATGAAGATTCATGAGGTGATCCCCATAAAACCCTTATTTTTTCCATTTATAATCTTTGTTTATTTTTATTTTTACTTTTCTTTTTGAGACAGTGTCTCATTATGCAGTTCAGACTGGACTTAACCTCACTATGTAGCCCAGGCTGCCCTCAAACTCAGAGATCTTCCTGCCTCAGTCTCCCTAGTCCGGGATTACTGGTATGCACTCCCATGCCCAGCAACTTTTATAATCTCTGAGGAACCGAGACAAGGAAGAACCAATGATAATTAATAAATTTAAAAAAGAGTAGTAACTCTAAGATTTAGAAAGTGTTCTACTATACATGGATTGCTATCATAAATCAGCGATTAGTCTTCGAAGTGCTTTGAAAATGAATTTAACTGTTTAAAATGTCTAAAGGAATAGTTCAGTGGTAGAGTGCTGTGTAACATGTATGAAGCCCTCTGTTTAATCCCCACTACTAACAAAAAAGAAGAATCTTAGAATCTTAGACAATTAGGGGAGCCTATTTCCAAGTATTCGTCATACTGATACTGCATGTTTCCTATGTTGGAGCATCCTTTGGAATTTGTATTATGTTCTAATTAATTTACGCAAATTTTCAGCTTAGGGGTAGAGGAAATTATGCAGATTCACACTTGCTGAAGGGATTTATTTGTTAGCCCCGCTGTAATTTACAAAAAAAAAAAAAACTCATGATATGATACAGCAATGACAGAATTTCTTAAATGTTAACAGATAAAGGCCTTCTTATGGAACATAAAACATTCTCTAGGTTTCTTTGGTGAAAGAATTTGATACCACAGAAGACAGCAGAACCGTAAGATGTGATTTCCTCCATTTGATTTAAGGTGTTTATTATTTTCATCAAACACATCACAACGAAAAAAAACCACCTTTGTAAATGGCTGCAGAGCACATTATGAAGTGCCTCTCGGAGTGTTTATGCCGGGTCATTTTGAACATTTCCCTTTGCCACAGGCATCAAGAAATGACTGTTTTGGCAGTGACTGCTTCCTTTTGGATTTGTGCTCACTTCCATAGTCCCATTATCCTATTAAATCATTTATGTGCAGGAGAGGAGTTGCTATAGTGAATTGCAAAATCTCACAATTTGTTGATATGCTCCACCTTTTCAACAAATGCATTTGGAGTAAAATCGATATAAGTAACTTAATTAAAGTCAGCCATTTAATGTCAGCAACGAGTGTTTTTGACAGTACGGTGCAGACTGAGTTTAAAAACTTAGAATAATTTTAGAGGCTCCGAATGACAGTAGCTCTTTTTTGCTAATTTGTGCTTCATATGAACTTTTTCCTAGCATAACTACTAAAGCTCTTTTCTGACATGTATTGTGATTAGCAAACTAAGTAGTCACAAATTGGCTGCTTGCTGTAATCTGTTTTCCCATGTGTAGAATGGAAGAATATATTGAATATTTGTTTTTAAAGTTTTTTTAAACCATAAAGTAAAGGAATTGATGATGTATCAGATCAGGATGTAACCTAACCCAGGCCCTCAAATTTACCTTGCCCATGACTACTTAGCTACAATTAGAACAGAAGCAGTAAATTGACATAGTGTCTCATTTAATCTTAAATTCGACATGTTTGCTATTCTTTTCTTATTGTTCAGATTTTTAGGAAGATTTAGTTGTACCTTTTTTGTTTAATCCTGGACCCACTCTTTCCTGGTAGTGTTCTTACACTGTTGACAATTATTCTCTACCTCAGCTTGCTCTTCTACAAATGATTTTATTGGAGGCCTTAAGCAAGATAAGCAGTGATAAGTATCAAGTGCTGGCTAGCACTCACTGAGCTTCCACAGTTAGGTCTTAGCATGTATTTGGTATTGGTAATGTTGTCAGTTGGAGTAATCTATGAATGTGGGCATTCAACAGGATCGCATGTGATTTTGACCCTCTGGGGTTCCCAGTTGCTCAAGGAAAAGCAACAGATAGGTCTGAGTAACCTGGAGTGTTGATAGCTGCCATGCTCAAGTGAGAACTATCAAAAGTGGATAGAGTTCGGTTTATAAGCCCTATTAGAATACCTGTGCTGGACCAGAAAAGTGAGCTTTCTCCCACTGTCATCCAGCATTAGGATTCAGATAAATTGTGAAATCATTTAGATTTTATTTAGAAGGGATTGCTGCTTATTCTCACTCATAGACTTCAGGAAATTCAAATATTTTAAGTTTTTCAGGGAGGCAACTAACGCCCAGTTTGCTTGATTGCCACCAAACACACACACACACACACACAGATGAAGAAGATAAGTACCAACATGGAGTATGTATATATATGAATGGGCACAGTGATTATATATATATATATATATATATATATATGTATACATCTATATATACACAAATATATATGTATAATATATACATATATACATATATATTATATGTATATATAATATATACATATATATACATATATACACATATATGTATATATACATACACACATATTTATATATATACATATATGTGTGTATACATATATATGTGTATATATATATATATATATACACATACACATTCTGTGTCTATTAGCAGAAAATAGGGAATTATTATACTTTTGAAATAAAAAGAAGTTTCTTTCATTCTTTTAAATATAAGATACTGGAACAGCAGATGATTTTATGTTAAATTTCAGCTAATCTCTCTTGGATGTCTACCAGGAGCAGTTGTACATGTTGTGGTCCATGGTATCAAACTTCAAGCAGTATATCTGGAGAGCAAGATACTAACCAAAATGTAGGACAGAAGAGACTCTATTAAGGAGGTGAAAATGTGTCTGTATTTTTTTTTTGCTCTACACTATGTAGACAGCTTAGGTAATAGCTTTTTGTCTTGTCATTAAATCCTTTAGCAATTATCTTTCATGCATTTATTCATTCCATATGTGTTACCTAGTGGGCACTGTTCTGATATATTCAATAGATTGAATATATATTCATTTTTTTTCTAGTGAATAGGGCACTATCTTTAGGTGCTCTGAGTATAGCAGGAAATAATATGAATATGTTTTTGACCTCAAAAAGCTTATATTCTGATAATTAACAAACAAAAACAATTTCATAGTAGGTAGTAGAAATAACTCTGTATATATGCAAAATGGGTCTTACAAATCTGTATATATGCAAAATGGGTCATAAAAATCAGTTTTTCTTCAGATAAGGAACATAGGAAAAAATTTTTTAATCTTCTAAACTTAAGCTACCTAATTGGCCCTTAATATGTGTTTAGGCATACCACAATAATGTCAGATGTTGGCACAAAATGACTTCATATAGGAGTAACTATTGTTTATAGGAGAATGACCTCAAAAAAAGGAGAAATTCAGGAAATTCTCAGGCTATTCTCAGGCTATTCTTACTTTATAGATGTGACACTAAAAGAAATTTGATCTAAACCCGAACTGTGGAAAAATATGACCCGTCTCTAAGAGATGATAGTCACTTTCCAGCACTAGACAGAAGTCCAGTAGGGATATACCTTTGCCTAAAGTGCAATCATCACATGCAGATACATTATGTAGCATTAATAGGCATGTGTACACAATAAATAATTATGATCACAAGCTATAGATGTTTTATTTTGGTTCTGCTACCTCTTAGGTACATAATTCAGGGCAAAATAGCTAAACATGTTGAGACTCCGTTTCCTAACTTACAAAATGGAAATAACAAAATACACTCAATAATTATAATTTTGGGGATGAAATAAATTAATACATTTAAATCAATAAACACACACCTTATATAAAGCAAATACCAATAAAATGGTTAGATCTTTATTTAATCAAGGATGCTTCATTAATGCATTACAGAATTTAGTGTATAGGAGAAATTTCATAATGGATGATGAATAAAATAAAAACTTAGTACATCTCCGGGAAATCAAGAGATACTTTTTAAACCTGAGAAGTGTGGTGACCTGATTCTCTTGATTTCATTTCTAGCCAATTTCCTATTAAAAGTTCTTGAGTTGCTATAATACAACCCATTGGTCTCTATTGCTTATTTACAAGGCTGCAAAACAGTAGATGAAAGGAACAGAATTATTGAAAACAAGAACAGTTTTTGCTTTCCGCATACTTTAGAAAATTAACTAATCTCTCCTAACCCTCTCAAATGAAGGTAAATAGCTTTAATTATCTGACAGATGGATAAATGGAAACAATGACTCCCTAGATTCCACTTTTATTGCTCAGATTACTAAGTGGCTTGACTTTATCACTAAACTAATTAACTTGGTATTTCTTATTTTCTTTTAAAATCTTCCTCTTTGGAGTAACCTAGTGAGCAGTTCAGTACCAAACTGATACCTTTTTGTAAGCAATACTTGGGTGTAGCATCTGTCATTCTGTTTTTCTTTCCATTTTTCCAAATATTGATCTTGTACAATAAGCATTCATTGGCCCTGAGTTTACGCATACTGAGGGGCCTGCAACTTTGGAAGATAGCAATATGCTTCTTGATTAAGCATCAAAAAAATATGTCAGTATGGGCCAGGGATTTCACTCAGTGATGTGAGTGCCTGCCTGGCAAGCATGGCATTGTGAGTTTGATCCCCAAGAAAACAAAACAAAACAAAACAAAACACTCAGTATTTATCACATATAAGCATTTTCATATTCATAATTATTTGGGGGTATAATATTCTGTATTATTTTCATGGAATGCAGATATGAGCTAAGCCTAAACTGTCATAGTGAGTACTCTGGTATCGAGGACCTCTTTTGTGACCATTTAAACATGTTTCTTCAGGTCTACCAATCCCCCCTTTGCTCCGAAAAGCCAATTTCTAATGACTAAACCTGTACTCACACAGAGAACACATATTTTACACATGCATATATGCTGTAAAATCTTTCACTGTCTGCCTTCAGAAGTCCCCTCTGTCAGAAAAATGTTACTGTCACTGGGGCGACTGGGACCCTTGACTCTTGCCCCTTCTTCCAGGCACCAACTTGCATGCTGGGAGGGCATCTCTGCAAGCATGAGTTCCTGTGTAAGCCAGTCCCCTACCACTTCTGGGAAGAGACCTCCTCTTCAAGTTAAAAGTGGCTGTCTCAAGTTAAAAGTACCACCAAGGCAGCTGGCTGCCCTCTTGTTTAATGTGGCCCTGAGAGGAAGATGACACCTGCATCAGCCTGAGACAGATAACCAAAGTGCTGAGCTTTTAAAACTGTCCTCCCAAGGGCATGAGCCACAGACCTGCCTCCTGGTCTGGTTACCAACTTTCCTGCCTTGCTGTGATCTCCCCCATTGCTGTCCAATGTCACAAGAAGCACAGACAGGCACCCAGCTATACATCAGCCTGATAGACTGTTAATCACCTTGGGCAAGATCTCTGTGCCTTCCAGCAGTACACCCATCACCTTGCATTCTGTGTCCCAACCCATGTACCATTTTTTGAACCATTACTCAATTACTACAAGGGTTTGGGAACTCTCATGCTATTTTGGGAGAGACCTTAGTAACAGATTTGGCTCTGAGATGGCCTGTTTCCCTGTCCCTTCTAGCTCTCTCATGGTCCCCTGGGCAAACTGTATAGACTGTCAAACTGCTAAAATAAACCTGTCCTGCCTGTAAAGCCAGCTCAAGATCTCTGAGCTGCTGTGATTGCCCTTTGTCTACATGGCCTCAGTCCTCTGCCACCCGAAGCCTTCTGATGCACTTTCTTGAACCTAAAAGACACCCTCTTCTGCCTTGTGTGGCTCCTGCCAGGCCTCCCCATCGTTGCAACTGATCTGGACTCGAGCTCCGTGTGTTTCAAACGCTTGTTTCCTCTTTGCAGAAGCACTTCTGATTGATGACACTTCCAAGCTGCTTGTTGGAAAGGCGCAAAGTCTCTGCTGCAATATCGGACAATATCTGGTTGAAACTGGTTACAAGAAAAAAATCTCTACAAATTTCTTGGAGATGCTGACTTCTGTAGAATCTAAATCCTTGAGTACACAAAAGCAGTGATGCTTACTCGGACTCTCAGCCCCCTGAGAGCACTCAGTGGCCTGCCGGATCCAAATACTTGGATCCAGTCACTATGGTCTTCCTTCCCCTTTTGCCTCTGCGCTCTCACAGCCACTGCCCTTCTGATCAAAAGAACCGAGAAGCTCACCTTAGACTGAGATCTAATTGAACATGTGTCATATACTGCACTCGACGTTAAAATGGTTCCTGGCAGATACCTAGTACACCCTGTTCACTGATGGAAGTCACTCTGTTAGGAGTGGAGTCTGACAAGCTAGAATTTTGTAGTTACCTTGCACAAAGTTATTTTGGACAAAGCTCCCTGCTACTGATTCCTAGTGCCATTTGGAAACCTGACGTCAACAATACAAACCAGAGGCCCCAAATCCCTCTGAAACATCAATCCCAGCCACCAGACCTGCCCCCACCGATGTTCTGCAAACTCATACCACTGTGTGGGCACCTGTACCTTGCAGCCAGTGCAGATTTCAGCACCTGCACCACTTGCCTTGAACTCCCATTTCCTATAAGCACTCAGAAGACAACAGAAGTTTATAGGGTCCTGCTATGAATCCCTAGGTGTGGCCTACCCTTGATCACTGGCAGTGACAATAGGCCTGCAATTATAGTAGAGGAAACTCAAAAACTAGACTCAGTGAAAACTACATACAGCATACAGGTCACAAGCTGTAAAAAAATGAGAAAATAAAACATAACCCCACAGAAACAGCTGGTAACTAACTCCAAAAAAGTTTAGCTAGAAGATCAGCTCTAAGGGTAGGCACCCAGGCATATACTGACTACCTCTACACGTTTCAGAAATCCAGCCTTAGAGCCACTGCAAAATTTACCAGACAGCTCACTCTGTAGAGACAATGCACAGTGCTCTCACAGGCCTGCTCTGGTCACGCCAGGTGACAACCAGTCCATGAATGGCTGAAGCCTGAGGACACCACTCACAGGATTGCTCTGCACCTCAGCACGTTATTCCCCTTGATTCTTGTGCCATTTTGCACTGCCTGCCCTGCTTCTTGCTTGCCGCAGCTCTACGGATGAGTATCCTGAGAGAATAGAAAGTAAACTTTAGGCACCTAGAAAGGATAAAGATTTGACAAGCATCCAAAGCACATTGGATCAGATTGCTTCACTCTTTTGCAAGAGTAGTGTTACAGAATTGCTTCTAGTTGGACCTTGTCTTATAAGATCACATGTAACATGCTCAGCAAAGTTTTTCCAGGGAAACCAAAAGAAGGGGGAAATATAACAGAAAATGTTCCCCCCTCCCAACCAATATACTTTGATTTGTTAGTTGCCCAGGTAAATAGTTCTGGTTGCAGTTCCTGTGATTTTTGTTTTGCAGAAATGGCTGGTCACTATGATACATCTTGCAAGAACCAATCCTTTACTGACAAGCCATTCAGCTGCTGTACTTCCTGCTTGCTTATCCTACATAAGCCCTCAACCTCCAGAGATCACAGTCTGATATTTGGGGAATGAGCCTAATCAGTGTCTGTTGGTATAAAATAAATCTGTCTCCAAATCCCGGGTGTCATTTTGGTGTTTCTTTTTGCTTTAGTGTATGGATTTTGTGTTTTTAATGCTGTTGTTAATTTCCAAAGTTAAAACAGATTACCCAGAATAATTTTTAAAATTTTTACACAGTTTTATTATTACACCAAAAACAGCTGTTTATGTCTCCTAGTGATTCAACTTTATGTGTCATGAATGTTGAAAGTATAGGTCAAATAGTATAATATGTAGCATGTTGAATAACATAATAAATTAACAATCAAGTGGATTGTTATTTTTGGGGTCCCAAATGCTAAACATCTTATACAAATAGAAATTGGTATATTTTGAAAATCTAACTAAATTACTTTGAGTGATATAACATGTTTCCATTGATCAACTAGTAGTTTCTAGGCTAGCATTTGAATTATCAAACAGACAGAAATGATGTCATTAAAGAATTCTCACGAGTTTGAAAAGTAGAACCGTGGATTAGTTTCACATGATCCTTTTCTCACATATATAATTTATGTTAGGTAAGGCATTATCTAAAGAAGAGCTTGAAAATAAAATCTATTTTCTTAATTTTCACTCTTCAGTAAGACCATAATCATACAGTTAGTAGAGAATGCTGTTAGGAAATATTTTTAGGTGCCATTTATAAAAAAAAGACATCTAAGATGGGTAATAAGCATATGATAGATTCCATTTGTTTAAGCTCCAAAGAGGGGTCACAATCTGTTCTGTAGAGCACTGAGTTATGCATATCTTGCATTTCCCATTTAAGGAAGAAATAAGATTTGGCATGCATGCATGTTAGATAATAATGCTTTATTTCGCTCTTTGGGAAATACTATATAGACATGGGCATTGTAACTGGCCATCACTTATGTTCCCTGGTACTGGTGGCCCTGCCTTTATTCCACCAACATGAAGCAGCATTATCTTCTTTAGTTACTATTACATTAAGCTTCTTAAAGCCATGACCTGTATTTTATTTTTGCTTAACTACATGACTAATGCTATTTTGTAGCAGTGATAGCGAATCTTTTGGAGAATCTTTTAGAACCTGTGACAAAAAACTCACTTACTTATCACAAAGTACATTGCAATTAAACCTGCATATTGAGGTGTTAGATTATAAAAAAACTCATACAATAACATCTTTTTTATTAAAAAAACAAAAACCATGCATGCCATAGTTTTGCTAGTTTTATAATAATAACACAGCAACTGTTATGATTGCATGAATGACTGAGTACACAGAAATGAAGTAAATATAAAGGCAGAGAAATACACATTTCCACTTGTCTATCAATTCAATATGTATAGGTATACATATGCACATATATAGAGATGTATTTATATATTTTTTGACCCACAGATGACCATGGGCACAAATTGGCCTCTTATTTAATGGAGATAACAAAGGGATAGGAAAAAAATGGGACGTAATTCAAGAGCTCAGACTTTCTTAACATGCTGACTTCCCGAACTATTTTTTTTTTTTTTGTGAACTTCTCAGTTTTTTTCAATGACTGTTGAAACACAAGCTTTATAAAGCCACGTGGTGTTCAAGAGCCTACGTGGTTGGTATTAAGGGAATATTTCTCTGGGGCCTCAGGTCAGGCACTGCCTGAAACTGTGCTAATTGGCAACCTGTACTTCCAAAGAGCTTGCTGTTGCTTCCCAAGGTATTTTTTTTATTTTTTAACCTCCAGGGGAAAAAAATCATACATACAAAGGAAAGAAGTTGTTATTAGAAAAACAAAAATAGGATACTTTTTCATGGTCAAAATACCAACCTAAATTATTGCTAAAATTTCTGTTGCTCTTTAATGTTAAGGAGTGCAGTGTGCAAGAATGGAAACAGCAGAGGACCTGAAATTAAATAAGCTTAAAGATTCCAACTCAGGCATTATTGAGAAATGTGATTTTTTAATTAAGGAAAAATGTGCAAAAGGTAAATTCTGAGAGTTTTAGGGGAAAGGTATTTAAGTTTTGGCAAATATATCCCCCCGTACACCATTACTTCCATCAGTATATAGATTTCCATCAACACAAGTCTTCCTGTACCCCTCTGAGCAGTCCCCCATTGAATAAAAGCAAATTCTCTTCTAATTTATGGAGGGAAAAATATATTACATAATGTTTTGTATTTAATTTATTTTACTAAACACACACACACACACGCACACACACACACACATATATATATAGCCTTTCTAAACAAATATTCTTGAAATTTATCTCTATTACAGTATAATTCATAGTATGCAATTAGAGTTTTATTCTATCTTAATGAATATTCTATTTTTATCTGTTTTCTGATTTATGGACTTTTACATAATTTTCTAGGTTTTGTTCTGCTTCTGAGTTACTAAGGATTTAACCCAGGGCCTCACATATAGGCAAGTGCTCTACCATTGAACTACATCCTTAGTTGGCTTTTCAATTTTTGTTTATTGTGAGCACAGTCATTATAAATATAGTTTTAGAAGTCTTTTTGTGAACATACTTTTCTCTTGTAAATAATTTATGAGTAGATTTGTTAAGTCATGTGCTAGTTTAATGTTAAGCTATATTAAAAACTTCCACATTGTTTTCCAAAGTAAAAATGTTTTTCCCACAGGTAATTCATGAGAGTTACATTTGCTTCCTAGTTTTTCCAACTTTGAATGCTGCCAGTTTTCATAATTGTAGCCTGTTCTGATTAATGTATATTTTTATCTATTTTTGAATTTAATTGCAGATTTGAAAGTCAGATATTAGTATACGGTCAATAGATTTCTTATGTTTGCATTGTCTATTTTACCCTTTGTCATTATCTTTATATATTAAGTGCATATGTAATAAATAGTTTATAAGTGTGTCTTTTTTTGGTTTTATAACTGTGTCTTTTTTCGGTTTTGTTCTCAGTTCATTTGAGGATTCAGTAGAATTGCTTGTAATGAAGTCACAGTACTACCATTTTCCTATTAATATATTCTATTTCATTATTTTAAAATTCTGCTTTAATTCCCTCATACGTTTTATTAACCATTTATTATTTATTAAATTATCTCATGGTTTTTAGTTGTTTTTTATGTATTTAATGGTATTTCTAAGAATGACAATCTGAACTTTAACTTTTCAAAGTTAATTCAGAAATAATAATTTACTGCTTCACACAACATAGAATTGCAAAGGTATATATTCAGTTAATTTCTTCCTGTCTCATGTTATTTTGTTGTTAACTCTTTTGCATATCTGAATGTCATAGATCTCATAATATACTGTTAAAACAATTCCATTCAGCATTTTCTTTTATGTTAACTAAAAAGATAAATTAAAAGATAATTTGCTTACCCATTTATTTCTTGCTGCAGGTTCTATTTTTCCCTTATTTTCTTTTCAGTCTCCAAATTCAGTTTAGCCTTTCTTGCTTACATTGCCTTAACTTTCATTTGCATATTACCGCCTTGCTTCATGATTTTTTTGTTGGATTTGCTTCATAGGAGCACTGTTCTCTGCATTTAGAATTGTATTTAATAGTTCCACTCTCGGTAGTTTGGCTGTGCAGTTTCATAGCATTGTGTCGGCCATCATTTTGGATAAGGAGTTAGTGTACCAGCAAATCAGGTTCACAAAGTAATGGGTTTCTCGGTCTGTGTAGATTTTTTGTTCATCTCTGGTTTTCTAAAGTTTAACTGTGATGTGTCTAGGTATGGTTCCTTTTGTAGCCATACTGCTTGGGATTTATTGAATTTCCTAGATCTATAGGTTGAGATATTTTCTATATATTGCAGAATATTTACCTAGTTTTCATTTTTTCTATCACTTTCTATTTTTGTTTTGGAATGCAAATTTTAAAATTTTTATTAGTGTATATTTACAGTACCTAATGTTCACATTACTTGTGTGGAATCAGAACATGTGCACAACACATTTTAATTCCTTTTTTTATCCCTTTCCCTCTACTCCTTCAATATCTCCTTCCTCTTCCCATTTTACACAATGGAGTACTACTCAGCTTTTTTATAGGTAAATATAAGCTTTTTTATAGGTAAATATGTTCAACTTGAGACCATACTCATAAGTGAAATAAATCAGATTAACATGTAAATATCATATTGTCTAGCTAGTATAAAAAGCTAAAAGAGTAAATATGATCTAAAATGTACAATAGATATTGTGAAAGGGAAAGGAAAAGAAACTGCTCAAAATGAGAAAACAATTGGGATGGGGGAAAGGAAAAAAGAAACAAGGGAAAAGAATATATATACATATATATGTGTATATATATATGAAAGAATATATATAGAATACATGTAAAGCATTATATATATAGAATATATACGATAAATAACTTTACTACTAATCTCTGTTCATCAGAAAAAATGGTTTGTACTTTCATTGTCTGATTGTTTGATAGTTCTTTATGCCTATATCTTGTAATCTGAACAACTACATTGAAGATAATAATATGCAATATAATGACCATTGTTAATTTCCTATTATTTTGTTTTGAAATTCTGTATCATTGTTTTCATGGTTTTTTTTCTTTTTAAAATAAAAAAGCATCTATCATCCTACTTTTTATTATCTAATTTTATTTTGGTCTTTATAACTTGGGTTCCTCATATGAAAGAAATCAAGTAATATTTAGAATTTTTTGTCTGGTTTGTTTCAGGTAACATTACAGTCTCAAAGTGCTAAGAACACACAACAGAGCAAGGTCAACCTTTAATAAATGATTCTGAGAAAATCATATAACCTCCAGCAGTAGAGTAAAAATAGGGCCCTCTCTCATCAGTTGCAAAGATCAATTTAAAATGTATTGAAGACTTAAATGTAGGCCCTCAAACTATGAAACTGCTGGAAGAAAACATGAGCATACTGTTTTAGCACCCTGGAATGGGAAAAAGGTTTTCTGGACAAGACATCAGAAATAGATAATGAAATTATATCAAACTAAAAAGCTTCTATATGGGAAAGCAAAGGACAGAGTAAAGTGGCAACATAGAGATTGGGGGGAAAATATTTTTACACAGTTCATCTGACAAGGAATTAATATTCAGTGTATATACAAAGCTCTAAATTCAAAGACAAAAAAGAAAAAATAATTAAAATATAGGCAGTAGACCTAAATGAACATTCCTTGGAAGACATATGAATGGCCAACAGGTATGTGAAAAATGATCATCATAATTACATAATTAGTGATCAGGGAAATATTGTTTCTATTTACTAAAAATGTTGGAATAAGTTGAGTTTGCTTTCACGTGCCCTCATTTGGGATTTGTATTGATATTTATGGGTACTATGCCTGATAATTCAAATCATATACTATAATACTGCCTGAAAAACCATTAAAATGTCAAAAGCTGTTTAGAAAAGTGCATAGGCTTTGTTATATTTTTTTCAACTGCAATGAAAGTTTGTATTGTAATTAGGTTCATGAGTGTTCACAAGACAAGCAAACATTTTTAAGAAATTTTTAACTCGATAAAAGAGCAATGTCTTGCAATGTGAGTAGTTTGTCAAACTCAGTGTCATGTGATCAAAACGACTTTCTCTGTTCATCTCCCTCTCTGTCTTTCACTTCTTTGACACACTATTGGTTTATGATTGGAATAAATTACTCTTCCATTCCAAGGTTTTACTGTATGTGTTAGTTGATCAGTCCCTTTTGTGTCATTTTGTTCATTTACTTAATGTTCACAAAAGGTATGCTTTTAAATTGCTAAAATTTTTAATTTGTATCTGAAATTAAAACATTATATATATTTTAAAATGGAAATTTCTGAGAAAATTGTATTAGAAGAGAAAGTGGAGGTCAGCAACAACTCTAAAAGAGCAATTTAAAGTATTGTTTTCCTTCTGGTCCTCTACGGAACTGTATTGCTTCCATATCAGCACCCTTACACACATCTTAATTTTTTTATCAAATGCCTATGTTTTCAGGCTTCTTGGACATTGCTATGTTTGGCAGCTACAAAAATGTGTGAATGATAGTGTTCAAGAAACAAAGCTCTAAATGAATGAGATGCCTCTGTGCTTCCAAGAATGAGGCAGCAATCAGCACATGCATAATGAGGGCAGCTGAGCTGGAAGGAACAGGGACGATCCAGCTGCAGCAGAGGCTGCAATTGCATTAATCTGGCACTTGGTCCATTTTAGTTGTGGCATTTGGACCGCATTTCATTTCTGTCCATGACCTGGTTCTACCTGTATTTGTCACTGCTGCTTTCAGACTGTCACCAAACTATTTATGAGATGGACTTGGAATGGTGACCAGGGCTAAAAGAACCACATGTTTTGTTTTGTATTTACATTGTCTGTGAAGAGACGTTGTGTGTTTGTGACGGGTGAGGAAGTGCTGCCTGGTAAGTATCTCACGCCCAAACCACATCTAGGAGAGACACTCACTAAACACACGTATTCTCTGAGTAGCACAGTGCCGAGGGGGACTTTATGGGTGTAATGATGACCAAAGTAAACCATTTTTAAGGTCCTGAATAAGACAGCATCTGCCTCTTTAAACCCATATAAGTCCCTTGGGTCTAGGACACATGGAATGAGACGCAGTATCGCCTGGGTCAACGTGCACCAAAGGAGAGGCTCAGATCAGAGTGTATATTTTCCTTCACTCAACAGACTACTTACTGGAACAGATACATTCTCTAAGAGAATCAGCAAACTGTTCTTGTCCACTCCTAGAGAAAGCAGTCTATTTTACTAGATACTTCTGTGATTTGATTCCTAGTATGAGCCAAATGCATTTTTGCCGAATGAATATATAATACAGTAATGAGAGCACACTTATTTCTCAAGCAGTTGGCCCATAAACACATTCTAGGGATAAATATCCTTTGAGGTTAATGTCTCAGAGATAAGAAACACTATGTTTAAGGTACCTTTGCATGTGTAACATAACAAAACTATGTCTCAGATAGACATTAACCCCAGCTGGGTTTGATCCTGTAAATAAATACTATGAAACAGCACTAATCACTAGTAAATATTGTAAACAGATGCTGAGATCAAGGTTTCAGAAGAACCGCTGACTTGAAAGTTTTATTTATTTTTTTTTATTTTTAAAAGGATAAAATAAAATAAAGCAAACCAAAATAAAACAGATTAGTGTAAAACAATGCAAATAACACAGGACCTCAAGACAACAGGAAATCAAAAGTGGCCACCATAATGTCTCTTGTTTTCTTCAAAATAGTTGTCCATACCTTCATACACAGTAAGTTAACACAAAACAGAATAGTATGAAAGCAATCAAAAGAAAAGAATGAGAGCCTTACAGGTCTTCAAAACCAGACAATAGGAAATCAATAATATCTACCTTTTCTTCAAAAAGGTGCCCGTGCCTTCATACCTATTGAAATCAAATAATTGAAAACAGACTAAAGCCAATCAGAACCAAGAATAAAAGCATTATTACACTTCAAAACAAAATGATAGGAAATCAGCAAAGGCTACCATGATGTCTTGTTTTCTTCAGTGTAGCTGTTCATACCATCACACACACTAAAATCAATTCTGTAGGTGAAGTTCTAGACATACATAAGCCTATACATGTACACCTATCCTTTCTATATTAGCAGGAAAAAGAAAACCAAACACAATAAATATAACAGAAATAAGCAAGAGTCAAATAAATAACTATAACCAAGAGCCCAAAACAATAACAATGTAGGCTTTCAAAACAAGGTGGTAGGAACATAACTAATTTTGTTGTTTTTCATAATTATCTTTGAAATTATCTTACTTGAATTACCAGATATAGTCATGAAATATTAATCTAATCTGTGAATGTTAACTGTTTTGCTCCAAGAACTAATACAATTAATAGTACAATCATCTTAGTGATCTTAAGGATACATATACAAATTTATATCTTTTTTTCTTCTCTCTTCCTGCTTTTCTCCTTTTCCCTGAGTTATTTTTGTCCTCTTTGAGCAGTTTCTTACCCTTATTGAAGATTTTGTATCTTATTTACTCTTTCAGTTTCTTACACTAAGGAGAAAATACGGTATTTATACATGTGAATTTGATTTATTTCACCTATAAGTATGGTCTCAAGTCACAGGCCATTTACCTTTAAAAGCCTCAATGTAGTCCTTCTTTATAGTTGAGTAGCATTCCATTGTATAAAAATACCACAACTTTTTATCCATTTCTCAGTTGATGGGCACTTAGTTTGTTTCCAAGATCTGGCTATTACAAATTGTGCTGCTATAAACATGGTTGCACATATATCACTGTGGTATGATGTTTTCAATTCTTCTGGGAATATGCCCAGAAGTGGAATAGGTGGGTCAAATGAGACCTCCAATCTCAGATTTTTGAGGAACCTCCACAGTGGTTGCACCAGTCTACACTCCCACCAACAGTGCAGAAGTGTTCCCTTTTCCTCACAGTTTCTCCAGCATGTGTTATTGGTGGTTTTCTTGATCTTGGCCATTCTTTCTGGGTGAGAGGGAAGCTTAGTGTTGTTTTAATTTGTATTTCTCTAATAACCAATTGTGCTGAACATTTTTTCATGTATTTACTTATCAATTGTATTTCTTTACTTGAGAAATGTGTAGTCATCTCAGATGCAAATTTTTGGATTGGATCTTCGAATTTTTGGGGCCTGCTTTTTTTAAAAACAATTTTATATCATCTAGATAGAAGTCTTTTGTCTGAGGAACAATTGACTAAGATTTTTTCCTAATTCGTGAGTTTTCTTTTCACTCTGTTGAAGATTTCTTTTGACATGCAAAAACTTTTCAATAAGACAATATCCCAGTTGTTGATTCTGGGAAGTGTTTCCTTTGCAGTTTGATTTTTCTTCATGAATTCTCTGCCAATTCCTGTACCTTTAAGCTTTCTACCTACTTGGTCTTCCAGTAGACTTAGTGTTAACATTTTAATATTAAGATCTTTGATCCATTTTGAATTTAGTTTAGTGTATGGTGATAGGCATGGGTCTAGTTTTAATTTTTGGCACATGGGAAGCCAGTTTTTCCAGCACCACTTACTAAAGAGGCTGTCTTTCTTCCAGTGAATGTGTTTGGTCCCTTTGTCAAAGATAAGATGGCTGAGTGTATTTGTATTTTTAGTTGTATGTTCTAATCTATTCCATTGATCTTCAGGTCTGTTTTTATTCCATTTACCATGTTGATTTTATCACAGTAGCTTTGTAGTATAACTTCAAGTCAGGGATTGTGATGCCTTCTGCCTTGCCTTTGTTGCCCAAAATTGTCTTTGCAATTCTAGGTCTCTTCTGGTTCCAGATAAATTTTAGGAATGCTTTCTCTAGATCTGTGAGGTATGCTAATGATATTTTGATTGGAATTGCATGAAATCTGTATAACAATTTTGGGACAATGGTCATTTTCACAATGATTGTTCTTCTTATCCATGAAGAAAGAATGTCTTTCCATTTTCTGAGATTTCCTTCAATATTTTTCTGAGTATTGTAACTTTCACGAAATAGATCTTTTACTTCCTTTGTTAGCTTGATTCCTATGTATTTCAATTTTGGGGGGGTGCTATTGTGAAGGGTGTGATTTCTCTTTTCTCTTAGTGAGTGAGTCTGTGTACAGGAATGCTACTGATTTTTGAGTGCTAACTTCATATCCAGCTACATTACTGAATTTGGTTATTATACCTAGAAGTCTTTCAGTGGAGTTTTGGCAGTCTTCTATATAGAGTATCATGTCATCTGAAAATAATGATAGTTCAATCTCTTCCTTTCCTATATTTATTCCTTTTATTTCTCTGTCATCTAATTGTTCTGGCTAATATTCCCAGCACTATATTGCATAGGAATGGTGATAGTGGACAGTTTTTTCTTGTTCCTGATGTTAGAGTCAAATTTTTCAATTTTTGAACATTTAATATGATGCTGGCTGATAGTTTGTCATAGATGGCTTTTATCAGATTAGGATACAGATGATCTATTCCAATTTTCTGTAAGGTTATTATCATGAATGAGTGTCAGAACTTTATCTAAAGCTTTTTCTGCATCTATAGAAATGATCATGTATGTGGTTCTGATATTTGGCTTTATTGATATGGTTGATTACATTTATTGATTTGTGTATGTTGAACTATCCCTGAAATCCTGGGATGAATCCCACTTGGTGGTGGTATATAATCATCTTGATGACTTGCTGCATATTCTATTTGCCAGTATTTTATTGAGGATTTTTGCATCTAAGTTCATAAGGGAGGTTGGCCTGCAGTTCTCTTTTTTGGTTGAGTCTTTCTCTGGTTTTGGTATTAGGGTAATACTTCTTCCAGGAATGAGTTAGAAAGAATTGCTTCCCTTTCAATTTCATGAAGAGTTAGAGGAGTGTTGGCATTAAGTCTTCCTTGAATTTCTTGTAGAAGCCAACTGTGAATACATCAGGACCTAGGTTTTTCTTCATTTGTAAGGTAGTAATTACACTTTCAATTTCATTAACTGAAATTGGATTATTCAGCAGTTTTACAACTTCTTGATCAGGTTTGGTAATTCATATGTTTCTAGGAATCTCTCCATTTCTTCTGTGTTATCAAGACTATGAAATAAAGGTTTTCAAAGTAGGTATTAATGATCTTCTGCATTTCCACAGTGTCTGCAGTGATTTCACCCTTTTCATTTCTTATTTCATGAATTTGAGTTTTTCTCTCCTTTTTAAATAAGGTTCTTTGGCACTTATCAATGTGATTTATTCTTTCAAGGAACCAACTATTTGATACATTAATAGTTTTCTTAGTCTCTATTGCATTGATTTCCACTTTTTTTGGCTTTGGGTTTCACTTGCTCTTCTTTTTCTGGATGTTTGAGGTGTAGCATCAAGTTTTTTATTTGTGTTTCTTATAATTTCCTGTTGTGGGAGTTCCTCACAATAAATTTCCCACTGAGGGCTGCTTTCATTGCATGCCACAGGTACTGGTAAGTTGCATTTGTATTTGTATTTGTATTTGTATTTGTATTTGTATTTTTTAGATATTGTTTAGTTTCTTCTATGACCCATGGATTTTCAGGAATGTATTATTTAATTTCCATGTGTTTATGGATTTTTAAAGTCTCTTTTGTCATTAATTTCCAGTTTTATAGCACTATGATCAGATAATATGCATAAGAGAATTTCAATTCTTTTGCATTTATCTAAACATGCTTCTTGGGCTAGTATATGGTCTGTTTTAGAGACTGGCCCATGTATAGCTGAGAAGAATGTGTATTCTGATGTTGTTGGGTGGAACACTCTGTATACATCTACTATGTCCATTTGTTCACAAGTGTGATTCAATTGTTATTTCTTTGCTGACTTTCTGTCTAGTTGATCTGTCTCTTTATGTCAAAGGGTGTTAAAGTCTCCCATTATAGTTGTGTTATTGCTTATTTGATTTTTCATTTCTATTAATATTTGTTTTATATAGCTGGATGCTCCCATATTTGGTTCAAACATATTTAAGATTGTTGTCACTTCTTCTTGAAGTTTTCCCTAAACAGTGTGTAGTAATCTTCTTTATCTCTTTTGATTATTCTTGGTTTGAAGTTCTCATTGTCTGTAAATAGAATAGCTTGCCCTGCTTTTTGGGGGGTTCCCGTGGCATGAAATACTGTTCTCCATTCTTTGAAATTCTGTCTATGAATTACCTTTTTGATTAGATGGGGTTCTTTGTAAACAATATATGGTTGGATGTTGTTTCTTGATCAGTTCTAGAGTCTGTTTCTTTTAATTGGAGAATTGAGGCCATTTACATTAATCAGTATAATTGATATATACACTTATGTTTGTCATGTTATTTTTCTGCTGTTGGTTCCTTATCTTTACCCTCTGTTTAATTCTTTGTGCTGCTTGATAGTTTCTTTCTGTTGTTGTTCTTGAAGTCATAGTTATTTTTATGTCTATGTAAAATATCTTTCATATTTTTTGCAGGGTTGGATTAGTGGTCATAAAATTCTTCAGCTGTTCTTTATCATGGAAGTATCTTATTTCTCCATCGATTTTGAAAGATAGTTTTTCAGGGTACCTCAGTCTGGTTTGGAAGTCATTTTCCATTAGGACTTGAAATACTTCACTCCATGCTCTTCTTGATGTCATTGTTTGCTTGAGAAGTTTGATGTAATTCTGATGGTCTTTACTTTATAGGAAAAGCTGTTTTTCTTTTCTATAACAGCTTTTAATATTCTGCTCTTATGTTGAATTTCTGGGATGTTGATTATTATATTTCTGGGTATAGTTTTATTTTGGTTATGGCTATTTGGAGTTGTATATGCTTCACTGTTCTGTATGTCAGTTTCCATTCTCATGTTTGGGAAATTTTCAGCTATTACTTCTGTAAATAGCCTGTTGATATGATATGTGTTGTTCCCTTCTTCTTCATTTATACCTATTAATCTTATGTTATTTTTCTGTGCATCATTTTGCAACTGTTGAATTGTTATTTCCTGATTCCTTGTTATTTTTAAAAGATCTTTCCTTTCCTATTCATTAGCTGCAATCTTATCTTCAAGGTCTGAAAGTTTACCATTGCATTCAGTGAGGCATTTTTGCTAGTTTTCAATGGAATTTTTTATTTCCAGTATATCTCTTTGAATCTGTTTCATGCATTCTCATTCTTTCTTATATTGTTCATTCAACGTTTCTATCATTTTTCTGTGTTCCTCTATTTTTTATTAACAATGTCTTTTTTTTTTACTTTAAAGGGGGGTAAAATTTAACACAACAAAACAGAACAGAACAGGACATAAGAAAGCATAAAGCTCAAAGCTAGACAACCAGAGATCTTCACTATCTATCCTATTGTCTCTTGTTTTCTTCCAAATGGTTGTCCATATCTTTGTATATGGAGAATTTATACAAAACAACATAGCCAATCTTTCACAAGATGTCCAGTTCACTGGCTCCCATTGCTAAGCAAGGGGGAGGGGAAGACAAGGGATCGGGGATGGGAAGACATGCGATGTTTGATTCTCAGCCATGCACCAGCAGGCTTACAGCTGCTCATCACAGAGGGGAGGAGCCCCTTGTTCTCCCAGCACCCCAGGTCGCAGCATGGTGCAGGTCCTGAGATGCCAGGGCCTCTCTCTTGCGGGCCGCCGAAGTGCGCCACACTCACAGTGTCTCAACAATGTCCTCTTTAGGTGTGTTCAACATCTCTTTCTTTGTGTTTATCATTTCTTTTTTTACCTAGGAGATTATTTCTGATCTGAGGTCATTTATAGCTCCATGGAGTTGTTTCTTTACTTTAGTTGCTATCTTTTCAAAAATCTCAAGTTTATGTCCTACATTTTATTCTATGTCCATTTTTCCTACGCTTTCTTGGAATGGACTGGAGTTTTGTGATTGCATTTTGCTCCTTTGTGTTGTCATTTTCCTGTACTCCTCTGGGGCAATTGAATGCAAAATGTCAGTTGTTTCTTGGATTCAAGATGGATATATGTACTACAAGGACTTTCCCCAGGTGAATGGGTGTTGTTAGATAGTCCTTGCTGGGTCCCCAGAATCAAAGTCTCCCCAAATGAAGAGGCATGCTGGGTAGACCTTAAGCACACCCCACATAGCTCACTGAAGCCATGCCTGCTTGAAGTCACTGGGCTGGGCCTTACCAGGTTCTGAGTGGTATAATAAGGTGGTATGTGGGTACACTGGGTGGGCCTTCAGTTCATGCCACGCAGTGCACCAAAGCTCCGCAGCTTCTTGGGGTCACTATGCGGAGCTCATCCAGCTTCTGAGCAAGGTCCTGGGGCTGCACAGCTAGGCAGAGATTGCTGTGGAGTTCTTCAGGTCATGCCACTTAATACACAGCAGCTCTTAGCTACCTAGGGCTTGCTGGATGGTGTCCACCAGGACCTGAGTGATGACCCAAAGGTCCTGGAGTATTTGGGGATGCTCAGTGGGACCCTACCAGGTTTGGAAAAAAGTCCCATGGCTGCACAGCTAGGTAAAGATCACTGTGGAGGCCTTCAGGCTATGCCACTCAACACCAAGTTTTATGTTTAAAGAAGAGACATAGAAAAATCAGTAGTCTGTGAAGATTAGTTCATAATGCACTTCATTGTAAGTAGTTTTACAAGATTTTGTTTCAAGAGGTTAACATTTCTGTGAAGAGCTTCAGAGAAAAAAGGGAAAACATTTTTACCATTCTTCATAAATGTCAGATAGGAAGAAAACTGAAGATATAAAAATTAGATTCATCAGTTAGCAGTTACTTGGTCTTTCACTAGGCTGATTTCAGTGATGGGATTGTTCCAAAGAATAAATTTCATAGATCTAGAATAAAAGACAAGGAGGACACAGGACAGGCATTTGCATATTAATCATGTTGGAGAGTGAAAGTAGGAGGAGAGAACAACAGTTTGGGTGTAAATTGAAAGGAAATGAGAGCCTTTTGGGGATAGTAACTTTTTGATTATTATTAACTGTATCAAGCAGTAGGGTTGTTTGACTGAGTGGTGCCATTTTTAGTGGAAATAATGTTTATAGCACAATTGGAACTGTTTAAACTTTGTAAGTAGGTGCCTCATCATAGTGTTTCCAAGTCAGTATCCAAGTAAATAAACTGTGTTAATATCGGTCTTGCTGCAAGAGGTGATATGGTTGAATGACTTTAGGCACTGTAGGAATCTGGGTACATGTATAAAAAAGCTTTATGGAATATTAGAACTTTTCTGATTTGGTGTTCTACACAGATCTGCTACCATGGCTATAAAACAAAACAAAACAATGATCTTGCATCTCCATAGATGCATGTGTATATCATAGTCCATTTTCAGATTCTATGAAAAGATACATGAGAGTGGATGA
The DNA here is from genome assembly GCA_004027295.1 of Dolichotis patagonum. Classification (NCBI taxonomy): domain Eukaryota; kingdom Metazoa; phylum Chordata; class Mammalia; order Rodentia; family Caviidae; genus Dolichotis; species Dolichotis patagonum. Next base: position 100,051 of record PVJX010003849.1, read on the forward strand.
TTTATAAAGAAAAGAGATTAATTAAACTCATGGTTTTAGAATCCCAGGGCATAATACCATCATCCAATGAGAGCCTAATGCTGAGCAATGTCACAGAGAAGGCATTATTACCAGATAGGAAAGAATGAGCAAACCAAAAAGAGCTCCTGTGATAACCCACTAATTCACTAATCTATTAATTCATGCATAGATTAAGAAAATCATGAGGGAAAAACACTCATGACCCAATTACTACTTAAACGTCCTACTAGAACTCACCTCTTTTTTTAATCACAAAGGCCCATTTTTATTCAAAAATCAAACTGAGTTATTTTGCATATTTTTATTATACAGTTAGAATGATGCATTATGTTTTAAAAACATAAAAAACAAAATATTTCAGCAAAATACTTTGGATAGTCTGTTTTATTATTTTATTTGGTAAAATGAGAAAATGAATGAGTTCTCAATAAGTACTATTGTATCTCTCCTAAATTACTTCCACTAAAAGAGTGAAAAAGTAAAAATAATCCTTTTATGTTAAAAAAATCTAAACTGCTATTTTATCTCAAGATATTAGATTTCTCATTAGTGGAAAGAGGTTGGAAGGAAGGAGGAAAGAGGAGAGATAAGTGAAGAGGAGGAGAGTGAATAAGAGAAAGGAGGAAAAGAGAAAGAAAAGAAAAGGAAAGAAAGAAAATGAAAGAAGGAGGAGAAGATTAGAAGATTGAGTGGAAAAAGAGTTAAGAGGTAGAAAAGGAAGAAAAAGGTACAAAGGAAGGAAGGGAGGAAGAAGAGAAGAAAGGAAAGTGAAAGGAGGGAGAGGAAAGGCAGAGGGCTGGGTAACATGCAAAGACAGGGGAAAGAGAGAGAGAACTACAGCACAGTATTTCTACTACAACCAGAACTTACTCATAATACCTCACAATAGGAATTAATATACCACGTGAGTTTTGGGTTGGCCACTCAGGCCACAAGCAAGATGTTTCCTTCTCTGTCATTTCTGTATCTTGGACTCTAATATTCCAAGCTTGTACTTTCATCTTTGTTCCTGGATTTGCTCCTCTGTCATTGTTCTGTCTTTTTTTGCGTGTACAACTCATGTACAGACCATGCAAGCAGAAATACTGGTTTCCATCTGTTACTAACCACCTCACTGAATTTTTACACTAGAGCGAATAAGAGGATATGAGGCTTTGATAGCTCCTTTGGTAAGGCAGTGGCCTTTGGGTTCAATCCGTGATGGCCAGAAGAGTAAACAGTGAGAGAGAAAGGGAGGGGGGATGGA
>PVJX010003850.1:0-102510 GCA_004027295.1 Dolichotis patagonum
TCTTTATATTTTCTCTCTTCCTAACGATAATCATTCATCAAGATTTTTTTTCCACTGCTTTGCATTTTTCTCCTTATATCTGTCCTTTTGTGATGAATTCTGAATCCATTTCTCAAGCCCATCTCATCTCCTGGTTTTAAAAATATTTTTCATCATTCCAATGTAAATTTAAAATATTGCTCTCCCACTGTTATCTCAGTATCTAAAAACAAACACATATATTGAACCGGTCTTTAAAGATCTCATATCAAGTATCAGAGATTATAAACTTGGAAAAGGTATCTCAAGTGCTTTTGATCCATTACCAGTAGATAGACAAGTATACAAATGCTTGCCATAAAGTATTTCAAGTTTTACAACAGATTTTTATACTTTCCCCTCAATTTTACTTTCCATTTCCAGAGTTTTATTACAGTTCTGAATAAATTCCAGTAATAATACACATGCTTATCAGCTTTACTTAATCTCTCTCCATTCTAAATTAATCTTCTTTAAAACAGCTCATCTATTTTCTGCTCACAATCTTCCTTGCCTTTCTATTGTTGATAGATAGAGTATAAATTCTTCATCTTCACTTTCAAGACCCTTATCATACTTTGGCTTTCTTTCCGACCTTACCTTCACCGCCAATGCTATTCAGTCACAGCCTCTCCTCCAGTTGATCTGAATCCCGTCTCTGGCATATCTTAAAACATTTTATTTCCATATCTCTTCTCAGAATTCTTTCTTGGCTTGCTGATTGTTTGTCACTGTACTAGCGTTGGTAACATAAAGATAATAATGACAAGATCAAACAAACAAATAAAGCTCACTAGTTACATTAATAGTCGCTTGTGAGTGTTCTTGATTGGAAGGTGAGTCTACTCAACTTCATGTGTATGACTCAGGTTTCTTTTTTCTTATGAGTCTGTATTTCCTGAGGCCTTGAAATCATCTCTATCTCACAAGCAGTTTGAAAAAGCATAAAGGAGTGGCCCTGGAAGTGCTCTTATGGGTCAGGACTTGAAGTGACACACCTAACTTGCATTCACATCTCAATGGCTAGGACTCATTCCTGTTGCAGGCCCAACTGTAAAGAGGTCCAAGAAAGCTGTCTGGCAATCAGTCCCGTTAGAAGAGAAGTGGTGTTTGTGAACACCTCGCAGACTGCCACTCTGCCCTAGTATTCCCCACGGAAGAGAATTTATGTATTCATCAGAGTTAAACCAGGTTATTGCACTGAAAAATATTTTCAACCACTTCAAAAGTTTTACAATATCTTTTTCCTTTTTAATTCACTCACTGTATTACAAATGCATTTTTCTTTTTGATTATCCCTGTCTTTTCCTTCCCAGTGAAGTCTGACAGTCCTTGAAGATAGGAACCATGACATATAATTTTGGGAGTATTCACTACTTATTGGAAGAACTTTAAATATAATAATGACTTATTGGTAGCATAGGAAACACAAAAATTAATTTAAAAGATGTCTCTGGGCCCAAGTTATCACTTTAGAGTTTAGAGGCATAGCCATGAATAAGTGTTTTGATTCCTTTAAGACTACAGAGGAATACATTCCAACCACCAACCACACCCTGAAATTTTATTCATTACAAGCATGATGTTATGCAACTATGTGGAAATACCAAATATTACTCCTTACCTACCTTCTTATTTTGGTGAGCCATTGCATGTTAATCAGAGGTCTTTCCTACTATTATGAACAGGTTTAGACAGACTGTAGTCATTATTAAAAATAACCCATGGCATGTTACTTTACTGAGTCACACCTTTAAGATTAAAATTCTTTGAGGAAGTTTGTGACATTCTAGGCAACAAAAGCCTGACATTACTGCACAACACTATGTAAGTCCATGAGCAGCACCTATGCAACCAACCCAGAGAGCTAATAAAGAGGAAATGGGTTTAAACTGAAACCTCCCCCCAAAAAAATAGATTTAAACTTCTGCAAGAAGAATTTTGGTCAAATACATAAGAGACCTTATTAAAAATGCATTAACCTTGAAATATCTTCTTACATTCTTTTTTAGCCCTGGAGAATATTAGATATGTTGCAGTAAGAGCAAATGCACGAAATTCAAAGCATAAAATAAATAACTTCTGGGAAGTTTCTCTCCATCTTCCACAGCCCTTTTCCTAAAGCTCGAGCTACTTTTGATTTCCTTTCTAAAACGGCTCAGAAAGAAGCCCGTACAATGAAAGTAAAAATGGCTCTTTATTTCTTTTTCTCCGACTACTCCGAGATGTTTTTGTCACAACTTCATAAGTATTTCAATTACTTGCTCCCTCAACAATCCTGCAGAGACACTCTGCCCCCACCCGTCTTTTTATAGATGAAGATATTGAGGTTAAGTGATTTTCTCAGGGTTACAAAGAGACCTAGCAGCAAAGAGCGAATGAGAACTAGCAGTTCAACCTTCTGGTGGATGAATAGATTGAGTTTCTGAGCAGCTTTGCTATTATACTGCAAAAGGGCCTCGTAGATGCCTGGCTGAATGTGTGAGTCCTGGAAATGAAAGGAAGGCTGCAAGGGGAGCATTTTCCATCTTATTAATGACATGGGCAATTGTCTAAAGTTGGAAAGAAAGGCCCTTTAGAGAAAGAGCCGTTTTAAAAGATACAAACAGCAGGACACTGAGTTTGGGACCCTCCCTCAATGAAACCGTTGTTGTCTGTCTGCTCACAGACAGCGCCGCCGAGGAGGCCGGGCTGCGGATTGGAGACGTGGTGCTGTCGGTCAGTGGCACCGAGGTCACCAGCGCCGAGCACGCAGAGGCTGTGCACCTCGCCAGGAAAGGTGGGTGGACCAGCTGCAGAGTCCAGAGCTAAGAGCTGCCACAGAGGAGGGCCAGCTGCAGAGGGGCACCCCTGTGACACATGGCATTGGTGTGGTTCACGTACAGGAGTCAAAGCAGACTTTTGTCCATGTATATTTTGTACTGATGGTCAGCCACCAAAGTGAAACCTGAAAATGACAGTAAGCAAGGCTTACTCTGTGTGTTACCAAAGTATTTTCTTGAACGTCTTCTGAAAAATGCCAATTCTTACTACAAGAATTCTTTTACTATTTTCTTTCCTTTCTGAGGTGTGTCCTCCTTTCCTTTTTTCTGTCTCTTTCCAGCATTTTTAGAGTTAAGAGATACAGTTTTTAATGTGAAAGAGAGAGGAAAGAATGAATGAAAGAAAAAAGAGAAAGGAAAGAAGGAAGGAACAGAGAGATAAAAGAAAGGGAGGAAGGAAGTCTCAGGCATCTACAGATTCCCCCATAGCCACCTGAGGCCTGCAATTGTAACATTCTGACACAGATGGAACCCCTGCAACAAGAGTAATAATGCAAACCCTTATGCCCTTGCATCCCCTCACATTAAACTTTGTGGAAAGGTTAATACCATCTTCCCCTGCAAAACAATTTACTTTCTTTGGCACTATGTACAAATCTTACAAATCCTTATCTCCCCACAGACCTACAGCTATGCAGGTGGTAAATTCTGTTTTCCATCATGGGATTATTTGGTGTGTATTTGCTTCCTGGCTTCCTGAAGGCTGCATCCATACTGCAGTGCCTCCGACGCATATTAGCAGGCAGGAAGATAATAAAGATGTATGTATCTGAGATAGGCCGCACAGCAAGCGCTAAGGGTAAACTGCTGAGAAGTAAGTTCTACTTGCACTTTCTCACACTTAGAGGTTAGCAAAAGCCAGGAGATTTTTCTAGTGCAGACTAGCACAAAAAAAAATCACTAACAATTGTGTTCTATAAAATATTCTGAATCTTTCTGTGATAGAATTCAGCTGCTCTGTAGCGTTTGATTTAGATGCACCAGGAATTCAAAGACATTGTCAGTTAGCTTGTCCAACACTGCCTAAAAATCTTAAACACATATTTATCCTTTGTGCAATACAGCTGAGAAATAGAGATAATATGATAAAAGTTATACTCCTGGATCAATAGGACCTCACATAATAATATTAGTCCATGCATCTGAACTTAGTTGTTCCCATGTTCTTTGTCACAGTAAAAGGCCATCATTACTTTTATAGTTTTTGAGATAAATTAACTTTCAGTTATATTTTTATTCTTCATTCTTTTTCCCCAAGAATCTTAATGTTATGTATAATACAGAACCATTTCACCTCACAATATCAGTTAATGGAAAGCAGAAAACATCTCCAAAATTTAAGTGGGTGAGTTTCTGGCCCCTGACAAAATTATGAATTACCATCAGTAGTACGAGAAAAGCTAAATTCAACAACCTAGCTTGTGCTGCTCCAGTAGATTGCTTAGTGCACTGTGTTTGTCTGCTGGTGTAATCTGGGCTCACCAGTCTTTGTTTGCTACCTTTGCTCTTTCCCTGCAAACCCTCATGACACTTTAGCAAACTTCAAAGTTAACGTCAGAGATACCCCAGAAGCAGAATCTGAATGTAGATCTGACACACTAAAGTAAGAACAGGTAGATACTTCGGGAAAAACAAGACCATTTCATGCCTGTGCTTGTTGGGAGAGGTGGGTGTTAACATTCAATGAGTATCTTATGTAAGGAATAGGGTACAGAACTGCTTATTATTGTCTTTCTTCTTCCTGTGGCCCTGGATGACGAATTCTCTAACCCAGTACCACTGAGAGCCTAAAGCCCAGTGGTTCCCACTATCGACTATCTGTGAGACAAGCCCACATAGACTAGGAAATTGGCCATCCCTTGCTCAGGTATAATCTGCATCTTCCTAGGACTAACTGATTATTGCAAAACTTTTAATTAGGAACAACTAGAACATGGAAAGCATCCTTGAAAATTCAGGCCCATCTTGTAAGAAAGTAAAAGAGGCAAATATACATACCTGGGTCAAGATAGAAGCCACCAGGCTTACTGCTCTGAGGAATGCCCTATCTACCACTGCCATACTCAGCAGCAGGGGCACCAGCTATGGTCTTGGCCTTCAGCCTTCTCCCAGTATGTGTTTTCTGGAAGATTCTAATAACCCTAGAGCAATAGTAGTTATCTAGAAAAAATATTAAGGCATTTGGGAAACACAGTTTCAATAAAAGGACAATATGCTGAATGATCTATAAAAGATAAAATAGACAAACATTTCAAAGAGCAAGCATCTAAAGTAAGATCAATAAAAGTGGTTATAGAAGACATTTATATGATATTAGATATGAAGAAGAAAAGCAGATGTAAAGAAGAACCAATTGTTAGTACTACGCATAAAGAAGATAATTATTCAAGTAAAATATGTGGCTGGTGAGCTGAACAACAAAAGAAATACAGTGGTACAACCTTTAAAATGTCCAAGTTATTTAGTATAAATCTCACATAAAATATCAGGGAAAATTGTTCTTAAAAAAAGAAAGAAAGGAAACATTTAAGAACTACTAAGAAATAGAAAGATAGAGGATAGAATTAGAACTAACAGGATACTATTTCAATCAAAATGCCTGAAGGAAAAAAAAAGAAAACAAAAATACATAGGAGGGAAAGTACTTTTAAGAAAAAAATAAGACTTTTCCAGAATTAGTAAAAGAAGAAGTCTTCTACAAAAGCATTAGTAAAAGAAGTCTTAAATGCTTACAGATTGCCAACCAGATTGAGGTAGAACCTTCATTGTGGCATATTTGTCGTAAATTTTTAAAATGACCTAACTAGGCTATGGTTGGTGGTGCACACTTGTAATCCCAGCACTCACAGGCTGAGGCAGGAGGATCGCTCAGGCTTAAGGCCAGCCTGAGCCACAAAATGAATTCAAGCCACAGCCTGAACTGCAGAGTGAAACCGTGTCTCAAAAATAAAACAAAAAAAAAATCCAGATCAAGAGAAATAGTTTAAATTTACAGGCAGAAAAATCATACTACTTCCAGAGAAACTGAAATCCAGTTGACATGAGTCTTTTCAAGAGCAACAGTTGCTGCTAGGGTATGACAGAACAATATTTTCGAAATATTAAAAATGACTTGATGTCATACTTAGTAGCCAGCTAAACTATTACTTAAAGCCTAAGTGCAACAGACATACATTGGTATTCATGGCTTCAGAAGAGACCGGCTAAAATATTTTCAGAAAAAAATACCACACCTAAAAGAAATATAAATCTAAAATTAATTTATACTAGTCAAGGGAAAGAAGGTGAAGAAAAAATTTCAGGTTTCCTGTTACCTATATCAACTCCACCCCAACATGGGAAAATGAAAGATAGAAAATAAGTGTCAATGAAGGATTATGTCTGCAAGATGAAACAGTAGGAAGACACACACTTTCTTTCCCCCTACAGATATACTAGTTTAGCAACAAGACACAGACAAATTTCCTTTGACAGAAATCCAAAGACAAATCCTTTGACCCTCAGCCCAGGCAAACAGTAAGCTAGACTCACCGAATCCAGGATGAGATTTGGGATGCTCTCTCACTGGAAATCTCTACACTAGCATAGCATCGTATCATCAGGAAGAGAACTATTAAGGGGAAGCAAAAGTGGTGTGTACTCGTAGCACCCGTTTTTTCAGTGGAGGTCCTCAGCGGACTGGCTTGTCTTGTTAGTCTTGAGCTCTGATGGAGAACAGAGACAGAAGCTTGTCAGGTAAATGGCACGATCCTCCCCCCATGCTCGACACAGAACCAGGAGACAAACATTCCAGCTCTCAGCTTCCTCTGGGTGGGGAAAGATTTGATGTCCACATGCAGGCCCACAGCTTCTTCATGGCTTCCCAAAGAGCTGGCACCTGTTTCGCCAGCCTTGGAGCTCCAATGGGTCAATGCACACAAATCAGAAAGGAAGAGGTTAAATTGTTCCTGTTGCAAGTGATGTGATCTGAGACACCAAAGATAAACCATGAGGACTAGTAATTTAATCAGTACAGTTTCAGGTTACAAAACTCATCATACAAAGTTAGTTGCTTTTCTAGAGGTTAACAAAGAACTACTTGAAAAAGAAATTAAGAAAAGAATCCAGTTAGTAATAGCTCCACACCAAATAAAATAATTAGGCATAAGCTTAGCTAAGCAAGTACAAATTTTGTATATAAAAACCTACAAACTTTGATGAAATAAATTAAGTCACAAAATATGGAAAGATACCCTACATTCATGAGTTGGAAAACTTTAACACTGTTAAAATATCCAGACTCCCTGAAGCCATCTACAGATTCAGAGCAATGTCTATCAAAATACCAGCAGTTTTTTGCACAAATAGAAAAAAAATTTTAATTCCGTATCATTTTTATCTTTTTTGTTTTTAAAATTTAAAAATATGTAATTGAGTTCTTATAGCACACATGAAAATTGATCCAAAATTAAGTAAGAACTAAAAGCACAAATCTTATAGAAAAAACAAAGAAGAAATTTTTCACGACATTGGTTTTGCAACAGTTTTTCTAGAAACAATACAAAAAGCACATGTAACAAAAACAAACATGAGGAAGTAGGGTTACATCAAACTACAAATTTCTGCTAAAACGTTGATCTTCAAAATATATAAGGATCTTCTGCAACTTAAAAGAAAAAGCAAAAAATGAAAAGTCCCAATGATTCAATGTAAAAATAGGCTAAGGACTAAAGAAAACTAAATTGTCAACAGATATTTGAAAATGCCCAGTGTCGTTAGTGACAGAAATAAAAGTCAAATCTATGAGATACTGCATCTGTCAAATGGCTATTATAAAAAAAAATAGACAAGCTTTGGTATAAGGAGAGGTGGGAGCCCTTGCACACCATCGATGAGAACGTAAAAGGTGTATCTACTATGGAAAATAGTATGAAGGACCTTCAAAGAATCGAAAGACCTGCCTTGTGATCCAATAATCTCACTTGTGGATATTTATTTGAAAAGAATAAAATCAGGATCTGAAGAATCTCTGCATTCCCATGTTAATTGTAGCACTATTCCTAGAAGTCAAGGAGGAAACGAGTTAAAGAAAATGGGTGCAAACATTAAGTTGAAAACTACTCAGCTTTTAAAAAGAGAGAAATTCTGCAGTATGTGACAGCAGGGATAAACTGTGAGGACATTACACACACAAAAAAAAACTAGTAACACGACAAATACTGCCTGATTTCAACTACATCAGGTATTCCAAATAGTCAAAATCACAGCCACAAAGAATAAAGTGGTGATTGCCAGAGGAATATATAAAGAGGAAATTGTTAATCAATGGGTATAAAATTTCAGTTTTACAAGTGAATAAGCTCTAGAGAGTAGCAGATTCCTAGACTTAGAGGCAATAAAAGTACATCACACACACACACAAATTTATTAATAGGGCAGATATATCAGCTGCTCTTAGAACAGTAAAATAAATTTTTAAAAGAAGAATCAATACTTAGAACTTGAAAAACATCAAAGTAAATGTAAGCTTGGCTAAAATATTTTGAAAGGATAAATCCTATATCCCATAGGGGTTTTTTGAATGTTTCGTTTTGTTTTGTTTTTTTAATCTGGAATTAAGCTCACAACCTTGCACTTGCCAGGCAGGCACTGTGTTGCTGAGCTACATAAGCAGTCCAACAGGTCTTACGTATTCTCTTGTAAGTATAAAAGAACACTCACAAAATTGACAATATCAGGCCATCAACGAATTTCAGACACTCAACATTATAGGGATTATATTATTTGTCTATAATGCAATTAAATTAAAATTAATTTAAAAACGTTCTAAAAAGTTCTATGGCTAAAATACTCTAAATGCTGATGAACAATCATTATACTATTTATAACTAAGTGACAATAAAACACTACATATTAATTTGGAGGAATATAACTAAGAAGAAATTTGTATTAAATACATTTGTCAAAAACAGTGTAACTTTAAGTTGAGTAAACTTTCAAGTCAATAAATTAGAAAAAAAAAAGCGAGTGTAAAGCTAAAAAATTGTCACCAGAAACACAGGAATAAAGTTAGGGTAGAAGTTATCAAAATAAAGAATTAAAAGCAAAGTGCAACATATTAACAAAGTGAAGATATGGTTCTTGCAAAAGTTTTAAAACACAGATCTCTGGTGGCATTGATAAACAATAAACCAAAAGCATGTAAATAAAATAGAGAATAAAAGAAACAAAAGAGAAAATGAAGGTCTTAAAAATAATGAAAATATTATTTTGGAAAACTATATAAATTAAGTTGAAAATTTGATAAAATTTTCTAGAAGCATTTAGAATGTGTAAATTAGTGTAAGAAAAATACTGTTTGTAGAATTATAATAAAGATATTGCTGAATAAACATAGTACATCATCTCTCGTTCATTTCCATTCCCACCCTATTCCCCATCCAGAAGCCCAAAAGATTATTTTTGTAGGTAACATTAATCCAACTTCCAAAGAATAAATAATCCCCATTAAATGATTTACTAGAGAATAATGAATGCTTCTTGGCTCATTTTATTTATTAACTCTTTTTGCATGTAAAATATGTTGTATTATTCTTTAAAAGGGTTCAGGGTTTGGTTTTAAATCAGGTTGCACATATTTTATAAGACTATTATAACTGATTCCACAGCTAGGTTTGTATAAAATTAAAATAATATGTCCATTTCACTAATGAGTATATACACATATCCTAATAAAAATAGTGGATGTCCACATCAAAATATTCATGAAAAAACACATAGGATATTATAATGAAGTAGAGTTTATCCCCTTATGCATAGTTTATCATAAGAAAATGTTATAATTCAATACATCACATCGATAATCTAAAAAACATGACTCAATAGATAGAACAATAATATAGACTCAACATATATATATATTTTTTTAAGTCTTCTAAGTCGTAGAAATATGTTTCCTTTCATTAGTTGATAAAGGCTACCTATGTTATTCAACTCTCTGTCACTGTGACAAAATACCTGAGATAACCAACTTATGAAGAGCAATGTTTATTCATGCTTAAAGTTTCAGAGGTTTCATTCCATTGTCACTTGGCCAGGTTGTTTTGAGCTGTGGTGGCACAGTACATAACAGCAGGAACACGTGGTGGGGGAGGTTGCTCAACTATTGGGAACCAGGAAGAGAGGGAGATGAAGGGAAGAGACCAGGATCCCCATATCCTGTTGAAGGGCAACCCCCCCACCCCCAGTAGACCAACTTTCTTCCACTAGACTCCACCTCTTAAGTGTACAAACAAAAGAACAAAGACATTTAATGGAGAAACTTTGGAGTACTTTTTTCGAGATTGACAAGAATGTTGCAAATAGTAACAGTCTTTTTTTTTTTTATAACAGTCTTCTTTATCACTGTATCAAAGGTCCTTACAAATTTGATAATGCAAACAAGAAAAACAAACATACAGTGTATTGTCTGAAAGAGACAAAGCCATCATTTGCATGGTATATGATTATAATTAAATCAGTAGACCAACGCCTAGAGCTAAATAAAGACTGATCAAACCAAGATCTCCTTATAAAACTCAGTATTTGCTTATACCAGTAACAAATAAAAGGAAAATGGAAGGAAGATACTCTATGATTAGAAATAGCGACAAAAGACAGTTAAAAATCTAAGAAAGAATGCACAGGAATTCTGTAGAAAAATATTTGCAATTCCATAAAGATCAATTAAAGAACAATACCTGGAAACACAGAGTATCTTTATGAATGGAAAAATCTGTAATGATCTTAAATGTCTCAAAATTAATTTAAAATTTCAGCAATGATACAATAAAATTTTATATGGCATTTGGAGTATCATGTCATGTTTATATTCAAACATGCAGAATAATTAATATCTGCATCTTTTGTGAATAGGACAAGCAATAGCAAAGAGACGTTTCATACCAAATATTCAAATGTATTAAAAATCTAAATAATAGAGTAAAAGCAAGGTTATTCCTTAAAAACAGATAATAGAACAGTGAAGTGGAATGGACTAGAAAGTTCAAAACCATGCTCAAAGATTGATTAGAAAGTTGTATATGGTAAAGGTAGCACAACAAAATAAAGGGGCAAAAGACAAAACATTTAATCCTTTATTTCTGTACAAAACCTAGCTGGGTTTATAAATTATGCTTTAATCTTTAGACCAAATACAAAAGTGGACTTCAGCTTTACTAAAGACCTCAACTGTAAATTTAAAAGAAATGTCAATAAAAGAAACTAGGAGAATAATTTTATTAGTAATCAAAGAAATGAAAATTATCAGCAAGATAATATTTTTGCTTCACTACATTGAGGAAAAAAAGATTAGATATTAGCCAGCTTTCACTAGGATGTAAGTAAGGATAAAGAAGTGTGACTCTTCCTCTACTGCTCTTGAGATGTAGCCATTTCGGAGAGCAAGCTGGCAGTTCCTGGTGAAGTCCTTATAAATCTCATGCATTGCAGTTGTACTTTCGGGCAGATAAGCCCGAAAAACTACTGAAAAGACATATACAGGGACATTGGTTGCAGTATTCTATGCAGTAAAAAGAAATTACAGATGGTCTGGGTGACCATCACTAAAGCAATGGAGAAGTAAACATAATACGTACTATGCAACTCAATGCTTCAGTTCAAAACAATACATAAGATGTGTACTTACCCAGTGCCAAGGATACACTTTTTAAAACTTCTATTGGCTCAAAAAGAAAGAAAGAGGGGGAGAAAAAAAGGGGTGGGCAAGAAAGAATCAAAGGGAAAAATGATAAGGGAAATAGAAAGATCTTAGCTAATACCATGAATAAAAAAAAGACATACTCAGCATAATATAGTCATATTTCTGTATCAGATTTTATGTGCGCCTATTGTGTGTGTGGAAACATATATGAGAAAATAAAGTAAAACAAAAAAAGGAACTTTGAAATGAAAGACATTCATGTGCCAAGGTCGGCTCTCTGCACCTGAGTCCAACCGCAATAAATGAATACATCCTGAACAGAGACCCATCATTCAAAGCTTCACCTCCATGCGTATTCCAAAGTTTATAATCAGCGACGGTGCAAGAAGGCAGAGCACAACAAAACAGGACAGGATTACTGAGAAGCAGTGCGTCTCTGAGAGGAATATGCACAACCATGAAACTGACTTAGATTTATGAACATCAAATCACTTTTCACATAATACTGAATCCTGAATCTCTCTGCATGTCAGACTCACAGGAAGAGTCTTTTAAATATGGAATTCACAGTGGTGACCTGTACATGTGTCATGTTAGCCAGCTGTGTGTGGTGTTTCTTCCACAACCAGCCCAGCATCTTAAAGACAGGACCAATCACAGTCCTTGGATTAGAAGTCTGCTTTGGTAGCCTCAACCCAAGTGTCACCTTACCTCCCAGGCTGGCATGAGAAAAGGGAGTCACTATTACAAAGTCTAATTTTATGATTAGGATCACAATTCAATAATGTTAACCACATACAACTGTACAAATGACCTTTAAATCTAGAGATATTTCTTTTTTTAAATACTCATTGTTATTCTGTGTGAATCTTTGTTGTAATTAAGTCTTCCTTACATTCTGGTTTTGGCTTTTATAGAGTTGGTTATTTTTACCCTCCAGTAGAAGAGTTTTAAAAACCAATGAAGACAGTAAAGGAACACCGTAAAGCTTAATCACCCTGGAAGTCTTTTGCCTCTATTAGGCAGGTTTGTTTCACAAGTGTAGGTTTTACTAAAAGCAAACACAAAAACGCCTCTGGCGTCCAGCTCCTCCCCCGTTGAACACAGCCCAAGCCCTCGGGGACAGTGCATGTCTTACACATTTCTCATCCAAGCTTGCAAGAGTAGAAGAGTTTGTCTGACAGCAGAGGTGCGACTCTGACACAGTTTAAGATTGGTGGCATAATAAGGAGACAGTGAGCTAAGGAGAAAGTGTGAATTGGAAAAAGAAATTATTTTCCTTTTTCTTCTAGCTGTAAATAACCTCACTACAATGCCTTCCTTCCCAAATGCTAAGCCATAGTTCTAGGGAACAAGAGTTTGCTAGATAGCCTTTGTTTCAAAGGACGTCATCACCAAAGAAGTGAATGTGCTCAAGATGTTGATTTTCAAACTCTTTCATCCTGTGAAAATAACAGTTTGCTTGTCTCTTCTACCTCAGGTTGTCCGGTCTGCCTTCATATATCCCCCTATCTTACCCACCAGCAAAAGCAAGCAAGATGTCCAGTAGAGACAGTGGTTATGTGTTTCCTCCCTCCAGGACAAGGAGATGTATAGAAAAAGGAAGTAATACAGGGAGAGCTGACAGTATTCCTGAGAAATATTGGGGCTTAAAATGAAACCACATGGGGAAGTGACATTGCCGTCAAGGAAAGAAATAAATATGATGATTGGTAGCACAGACAGTGCTAAGTAGGAGAACTTTTGGAAATCAAGAAACACCTGGGGATTTATGACTCAAAATGTGAATGAATGTAGCCTGAGAACTTGCTGCAAATACGCATCTCAGGCTCCTGCCAAACTTGCTGAATGAGGGTACAGAGTTTAACAAACCACTGACTGATTTGCATTCACATTTAGTTTGAGAAGCTTTGATCTAAGACACCTCCTAATTTTAGGTTCCCAGTAAGTTAATAAATATACCAAAACAATGAGGTTTTAATTGTGTGTCCTTGGCTATTTACATCTTTAAATATATCCCATAAAAATTACAATGACTATACAAATAACCTCATTTGAAGCTAACATCAAAAGTCTAAAGTCTCAAATCAGGCTTCTCTATGAGTACCAAGTCCAAGTCCTCTGAGCTCCAGATAGGAACTGGGATAAAGAGTATAATACCACTGCTTGACAGCTGTTTGGAACACAGCAAGTCCCCATGCGTCAAGCTCATGTCCTAATTCTGAATGTGAAAAACTTTCCTCTAATACGATGACACCATACTGCAGCAAGGCCATCTGTACGCCTGCTCCAGAGAGAATTTTTGTGGTGCACCAAGTTATGTTTATGGCCAGGCAGAAACACAAGCTTATCCTGATCAGTATCAGAGAAACCCATATACAGTCTGTGTAAGCAAGAGGAAAGTGACCTCCAGGGGCAGCCCACTGCAACAGAACATAAATAAATTGGCAGATGTGTCAACTATGCATATTAGTCCAAGAGTTCAGTTCTTTGGGGACTGAAGTCCAAAGACAAAGACATTTGTGGGTTGCCGGTCAATCTGGAGCATTTCTTCTAATTTTTCTGGATGTGTTTTTGACAGGAGCTTAAGGGCAGTTCAATAAATTAAAATGTATTTACATGGCAATGAAGAATTATCTTGACACACAGAGAGTTATTTAATTACCAAGGTGCTTTGCGTGCTGCTAAAGTTGAGTCTGTGTCAGCCTTTCTGGGACAAATCTTTATTTTCAGGGCCATGTGGCTGAGCCAGGAATGATCCCCTGGGTTGGAGCTTGTCATTTATAGAAGAGGAGTCTCCTCACTGACCCCCATTTCCATAGACAGCTCTAAACAGATCGGTAATCTCAATGTCACACATCATGATGAAGTCAGCGCTGCCAAGGCCAAATGTCTCCCTTCAGGGATGTGGCCTCCCTCTCAGAGGAATTGTAAATGAAGTCATACCCCATTTGCAGTCTTCAAAGCGTGTCAGGGTTGCTATCTCTCTGAGTGACATTCAGAGTTGTCTTCAGCATCACAGGGTAGGTGTATGATAAAAGTCTGTGCTAGCAGCATCAAAACAAGTGGGTAAACAATAACCTCATATTAATGGGTGCAGGGAGTGTCCCTAAGCTATACAATATACCATTCCTGTGGGAAAGCAAGTGCCCTTGAGGTCCAGGTACTGAAAGAGGCATAGTAAGAGAAAGCAGAATCGAGAAACTCAGGGTTAAACTCAACGTAAGTTGGGAGTTGTCCATGAGGTTGTAATTTTATGAGCTGTGAGTCCTTAGAGAAGTCATCTTGGTTCTCCAGCTTTCATTTTCCTTGTAGGTATGAGGGTTTAAACTATAAGAAATTTGGTTTATTCTACTGCTAGGATTCTATTTCATTCCATTTCTAAAAATTGTAACTTTTTTTCCTCCATTCCTTGTGAATATCATTCGTATGGGTGATTCTAAGAATTTCCCTCACCGAGCTCATCCCAAATTCGTGCTTCTAGGTCCGGACATCTTGACTCTCGTGGTGGGATCTGACATCAGCCTCCGTCCCAACACCCCATGGCCAACCTGCCGAGGCTACCTACACAAGAGGACTCACTCGGGCTTCATGAAGGGCTGGAGGAAGAGGTGGTTTGTGCTGAAGCATGATGGCTGCCTCCACTATTATAAACACAAAAAGGTAAAGTGGGAGAAGGCAGACTTAGGGGTTGGCTTGGGAAAGAGCAAGAAACCTTGGGAAGTGTGGTCTAGTCCATCTCACAAGCATTGTTTGGGAAGGCATTATATTGCAGAAGTCTGGAAACCGTTCTCTCCTGTGATTCCTCAGGAAATTTTTCCATCTTCAAAAGCTCTCAAAGTTGTAATTTATTTCCTCTGCTCCTGCATAAATCAAGATTGGCATAACTTTCTATCTCATTTTTCCTATTGTTCATCTCCTCTGTGAAAATATTTTTATGAATGCCAAGAAAACAAGAACCAAAGTAAACACCCAAAACCATAGAGAAATCAAGGTGGGCCTTAGACACAGTGGCACTCCAGGGGACTGAATATCTGGGTACTGTTTCCAGGTGGCAGGGCTTGGATGTTATCAAGGCTTCTGAGGCAGAGCACCAGGGAAGGGGCCTGGAACACCTCCTTTCCTTTTTCCTATTTTTTGACAGCAGTGATTTCTAATGACAGACGAGGGATGGACTCACCTAGGGAATGCTCCCAAAATACACAGACTCAGGCCTACCCCCAGATGTTTCTAATTCAGCAGTCTGGGATAAGGCCTAGGCCTGTGTGGCTGGGAAAAGCTCGTCAGATGAATCTAATGCACACTCCACATATTTTTGACACAAGTATTTTCTCAGCCCTATGCAATGGGGCCAGTAGCCCAGGGTGTCAATTTTCAAATCAGGTGGATGTGAACATGGTAAAAACAGAGGTTTCCAAATCTCCTAGAAATCGTGATTTCCAATTTCTTTTTGGAAAATTCCCTAGCAACAGTTGGCAGGAACTGAATAGACTCCTTTCCCTAGGGAGCACATACACAGGCTCCCACGTAACAAAAGGACCTGCCTCTCACTCTGTTGGCTTCACTTGGATCACAATTGTGACCTATTTCTAGTCAGGGTTCAAAGCAGGAGTTTGATTATTTTTTGTGATGAAATCTTTCTTCTGCCTTTATTTTACACTGCCCTAATTTCTTAATGTGAAACTACTTACACACACAAGTAGACACAAAGATTTATGTATATAAACAGCCTTGGTTCCTCTCTGGGACAAGTCAATAAAGAGATCAATTCATTAAAAAGCAAATAATGATTTTTGCATACTGTATTATTATGAAAACTTTCCAATCTCTGATTATGTATTGCTTATTTGTGGCACAGACCATGAGATGCTCTGCCTTCCAGGGCAATGCAAGTCATGCAGCTACTTTGAAAAACTTTGTCTCCCTCCAGTGCAGGAAAATAGGATTCTCTCTAATCAGGATGAGAAACAATGATTTGTCCTTGGTTTCTGCTTTCGGAGTATTAGAGTGGAACAGATCAGAAGTTTGCAGCTTGGTTGTGTTTCAGAAGCACTGAAGTTTTCCCAAGGACACATTGCAAATCATCTCCTTCCCTCTTATTTCTGAGTTTCCAAGAGTTGAGTCTTGAAAATCATGCCCATTTTTTTAAGCTTTCAAGGTATTTCTGATTTGTACCCTGGGTGAGTATCATAATAAAGTGTATTCCCATCTATCGTCAAAAGACAAAAACAAAGATAATAATGTAACTTCGGCAATTGGTCTTCCCTAAGATCAGTTTCCTGAGACTGTATCTGTCCTAGTTTTTGCTGATAACTTGTGCTTCTTTTATAAAATAGTGGTAAGTATTTTCCTTCTTCAGGAAAACAAATAAGTTTTTTTTAAAAAACCTTGAAGTTGAGTACTCCTCGTTTTAAAATTCCTAGTCCTTGAATTTCAGAATAGTTCCTTGAGCCAGATTTTTAGGCTGGGTCTGCCAGGTGGCAGTCATGAGACCAGTGCTGCCTGTTCTTGTTTTGTTTGGCTTATGTGGTGTTTTTACAAAATTTTTAATTAAATGCATTCAGGTGAAATGTGCTGTACAGTTTGCCCATAATCCCCAGTTTTCCTGATTTCCTTACATTGAGCTCAGTCATTTGAATTACCCACCAGGCTCTGTTGGGATTTAAATTCTGGAGTGAAATTTGTGTGAAAAATTAGTAACTATCGTGGTAATAGTAATTGGGGTTAAAATACTTTTAACTCTCCTAAGTCTTCGTTGCAAAAGAAATATGGGTCTTATAATGTGGATGCAGCTAGAAAACAGTATCAAGAGCAACTGAAATTGTGAAGATCATTGCCACAATAGGTTATAACATGAGATGGTAGAATATAAAATTACAGCTTATGTTTTTATACAGAACAAAAATCAGATCGCTTGTAGTGCTGCAGACTCCAGAATACATTATGCCTGATCTTTGGAATAGATAGCAATGACTGAGAAGAGTTAATGGGGCATAAGAAGAACATAACAGAATAAATTAGCAGGAAATGAATTCAGCCATAGAGTATTCATTCATGCAACAAGTATTTATTGAGTCCTTTTCATAAGCCAAGCATTATGTAAGAATCGGGAAGGCAATGAAACAGATATGATGCCTGCCCTGTTTGAGCTTACAGTTCCATGGAGGAGACTAATATTAAACAAATAGATTCACAAATAAATATGCAATTGTGATTAGTACCATAAATGAAATTACAGGGACATAGAAGAGAATTGTGGCAATCTAGATTCAATCAAGAGATTCACAGGATTAAATAGGGGAAGCTTAATAAAATAGTTATCAATAATACTAAAAGAATAACTGTATGGGAATAAAAGAGCATATGCAAGGAAAGACGAGGGAGGAAAATGACTCTCCAAGCATGCAGATCTCACTGGAGAGAATAGTGTAATCCACTGGATAGCAGAGGAACTCACTGCTTTGGAGGCTGGAGTCAGTCTGCAGGACATCCTAGAAGCAGTGCTGGGTGGCGGGGAGCACGGGGCTGCCCAATCTCAGCTGTTGGGGAGGTGTGTAATGGGAAGACAGTGCTCTTGTGGCAGGAGGCCTGGGGTGTCAAGTGTCCTTGTGGGAAAGGTTCTGGTAGGAAGTGGTGGAATGGAAAGGACTGTAAGAGACAAACCTAGGGGTGGAGCAAACAGTACAGAGAAAATCAGAACATCAGAGTGTGCAGGAAACTTGGGGCATAGTAGGTCCACATGGACAGTGTCACAGGAAGGTGATCAGTGAGGCATTGTGGGGCTGCAAGGTCTTAGAGGGACGGTGTGTTCTGGCGCAAGGCTAGGACAAAGCACTCCCTGAGGCCCACACACCTGAACTGGGAACTGCAGGTCCACCTTGCTGCAGCTGGAAAGAGCAGGAGCATCCCTTCCCCCTGCAGTGTTCCTCTAGTGCCCTCTACTGAGAAATGCCAGCATCATGCTTCTAGCAAAAGAGAATTACATAAAGATTCAGCACACTACTGTAGAGCATATATTAAGGGGTGAGTTTGGGGCTGGGTGGGACCGAGAGACAATACACTGACTGTGGGCATCAAAGTACACTGAGAGATCTAGAGTATCAGAGGAGGGGGAGCATGTAATGAATTCCTTTTCCAGGATGTAACACTTTGGCTGAACTGAGTTGAATAGAGGTTAACCAGATAGAAAGTTTGGATGCACATTTTTCAGGCAGAAGAAACAAGCTGGCAAAATACATGTCATTCGAGGAGCTCATAAAAAGCCCAACATGCCTAAAGCCAGAGGATGTGGAGAAGGACAGAAAAGGAGGGAAGTTAAGCTTAGACAGTCAGCAGGAGAAAAACTACGCAGGGCCCTGAGGCAATAACAGGGACGTTTGAATGCTTTTCTGACCTCAGTGAAAGCCACCACGTTTTCTTTGGGAAGGAAATTTGCAAAAACTCATTCTAATTCTTACGTTGAGAATGAACTGGAAGTGAGGATAGTGGAATGAAAACCACTTGAAAAGCTAGCCACCATCATCTAGGTGAAAGGTGACAGCAGTCATTTCCCAGGCCATGGTAGGAGACTAGGTACCTCTCCAGACCTATTTAAAAGCCTGAAGAAATAGGATTTGCTGATAGGTTGAATGTGGTAGGGTATTTTTTATGGTTTTAGTTATGACACCCCCTCCAAGACTCACTCACTGAGGGCTTGATCCCCAAGGCAGTAATGTCAAGAGGTGGGGCGTAGAGAGGTGACTGGATTAGGAGAGCGCAGACCATATCCGTGGGCTGCTGGGAAACGGGGCTTCATTCAGAAGGAAGGTGACTAGCAGGAAGGCTCTGAGCCGCACTCTGGCTTGCTCTCTCTCTCTCTCTCTCTCTCTCTCTCTCTTCTGTCTCTCTCTCTCTCCTTCTCTCTGCTTCCTGGATGCCATGATGTGAGCAGCTTTCCTCTGCCTCTAGGCCCTGCCATCATGTTTCTGCCTCACCACAGGCCTAAGAGTAATGGAAGCTGCTGACCATGGACTGAAACTTCTGAGCCAAAATAAATCCTTGGTTCTTCAAGTTGTTTTTCCCAGGTATATTTTCATTTGCTTGAAAGCTGACTTTGGGAACTACCATAACAAGTACTATAAACTTGGTGGTTTATAAGCAATAAAAATCTATTTTTCACAGTGGTGAAGTCTTGAAAGAGCATGATGAAAGCATCAGCTGATTCAGCATCTGGAGAAAATTCTTTGTTCATAAAGGGCCATCATTTCACTGTGTTTTCACATGGTTAGAGACAGACACTCTTGGAAGGCTGTTTTATAATCATCTCAGTCCCATTCATGAAGATTCCACCCGCATGACCTAATCTCCAAAAATATAATCTCTAAGAATATTCATGTTTAGGATTGAATTTTAGTATATCGATAGTGCAGGAACACAGTCTGTAGTATAGGGAAAGGGTAGACAGGATGATTCGGACATTTCTTGTATCAGTGTCTAATGTTTAAGTTATCAGTTACTGTAATAGGTTACAAGACTATAGACTGAAGAAATACCAGTAGTTCAGTTTGAACTAATATGGCACTGTGATTGAAAATATGAATGTAGTTCTTATGTAGTTATCTAGATATTCAAGGTTGGAGCTAGGAAGACAAATAGAAAAATACATATTTGCATATAAATATGTTATACTATGACATATAATGAGTATAAATAGTTATTGAAACTACAAAAATTGATGAGATTACTAAGGGAGATACTGTAAAAGGGAGTAAAAAGAGAGCCCTTAGTTTAAACCCTGAGGGTGGGCAGAAAAAGAAGAGAGAAGAAAGATGACCAAGAGGGGTGGCCAAAGAGACATAAACAAAACCCAGGAAAACATGTATCACAGAACCAAGACAAAAATTCAAAGTTTCCGTAGGGAAGGTAATTAGTGTTTTCTAGTACTGCCAAGAGGCCAGGCTATGATGAGTACTTGAAAAACAACCATTAGGTTTTACACCATGGAAGTCATTGACAATTTTGGCAAAAGCAGTCTAGGGCTATGTAAAATGAGTTTAGAATGAGTCAACTCATTAATATGGCCTGAAAAAGGAAAGTGGCATTTGGGGACCAGTCTTTTGAAAAGCTTGAATGTGAAAAAGACTAGAGAAATACGATAACTAAAGAGTATTTAGTCCACTGGCAATTAATGTAATTGCTAATATAATTGAGTTTAAATTTGCTATCATTACTTCTACCTTCAATTTGCCCCTTATGATCTATATATTTCTTTTCCTCACTTTTCTCCTTTTCAATAAATTGAATAGTTCTGTATTTCTATATATATCAGTAGCTAATTCTTGTGCAGTTATTTTAATGGTTATCTTAAAAATTATCACATGAGCTTAGACTTATGAGAGTTTAATATAAATTAATACTGGTTCTATTTTACAAATATCACAACATCTAATTTAGTAACGTCATAAGTAATGTTTATAGTGACATGTGTTTTCATTCTACACAAATTTTAAATCCCACAAGATGCTATTGGAATTCTTTCATATACTCAATGGTCTTTTATAATGACCCTGTTTATATTTACCTGTTTTATTAATATTCTTTTCCTGAATTTTCAAACATTTAACCTGGATCATTTTTCTTCTTCTAGTGAAACATATTTAGAGAGTTATCTGCTGGCTGGTGATGGATCTTTCATCTATCACTTCTCACGACTTTCATCACTCTTTATTAAGAATATTTCATTGGCTGTAGAATTTTGGATTTGGCAGTTATGTTCTTTCTGAGCCTTGACTGTCTTCCCATTTTCTTTTCACTTGGTTTAGAACAACAGGATCTTTGACTAACTTATCAACAGAAACAATGAAAGCCAAAAGATTCCTTTTGTTGGTCCCTCTGTGCTGTATTCTGCATATATTTTTCTGACCTACTTAAAGCTATATATTCTAATAACACATTAACTCCACAAAGTTGTAAATTTCAGTACTTGCATTTTCACTTCTAGTTTCCTTCTGATTTGATTCTCTTGTAGATTTGGTTATCGAGAAATTCTCAAGCCTGTCTTTTATTTCTTCTAAGTTATTAACAGTAATGTCAAAGTCCATGTGTAACGATTCCTTTATCTGGATCTCAGTTTGATCTACTATGTGCATTTCTGCAATTTTCTTTTGGTTGATAATTCCCAGGCATTTCAATCTTATCAGTGCTAGGCTAATTGTAAGGTCAACCTTCAGTCCCTGTGAGGGTTGATCCCTGCCCTTTTACCCTAATTTCCACGGTCATTCTTCAGGGTTCTAACTCAGAGCCTGAACTACCAGAAAACTCCTTCTGCATGAGACCTCAACTCCACAAAGCAGCCAAATGATCTGTTCATTTCTCAACCTCTTCAGATGACAGTGACCTCCAGTTCTATTAAGTTTTAGCCTCAGTAGTCTTCATTGTCTTGCTAGCTCTGTGTTATATTCCAAGAAATATTTGCATACTTCAACTTTTTCATTTTTCTCAGCAGGGGAGTTGAACTCCAGTAACAGCTGAGAAGGAAGCCAATATGGGGGAGGAGCCTTCGTGCCACAATTTTTAAAATGGCACAAAACCAGCTTAAGTGTGAATGCTGAGGGGGCTAGAACCAAGCAGGGGGGTGGGGAGTTGAAGATACGAAAGAAAAGGAATAACTGATGGGTCCTTTTACCATCTATCCCTAAAGTTGGGTATGTCTAGCTCATTGGTGCAGCAGCAGATTGGACTTTATGAAAGATCACACTGAATATCCAATAAGCTTACAAAACACAAGGAAAAGTTCTGTGCCTACATAGCAGAACAAGCCAGTTTTTGTGGTGTTGTATGAAACTATGTCTGCAGGAACCCAAATGTGGGTGTGTGTGTAGGACTGAGAAGCACTTCATACACTGGGCTTTACAGCTGCTCAGAGAAACAAGCAGTGTTAGGCCCAAAATACCTGTCTCTGTTTTGGAAGTTCTGACTGTCACAGCATGTTTATTCTGCAGTGTTTGGTGAGGAGTTTAACATCTCACAGCAGTGTGAGGAGACTTGATTTTGAACCAAGAATGAAACTTGGAGCACAGAATAGGATTAATCATTTAAGTCACGCATTTTGAATCAAAGGAACGTGATTGATACTCCCTCCTAAAATTGCCTCACGTCTAACGATTCACCTTTAAAGGCTGTAAAGTTCTAAAACTAAATGAGGGAGAGTAGAGAAATGAAATAGACTGTGTGTTCTGAAGGTCACTCTCATTCTACAGCCCACAATCTTGGAATAAAGATTTTATGCTACAACTTGTAGTTAACAGAGATTTATCTGAAAGCTTCGTTAATCTTAGAATTTACCCCACAGTTGATCCCAGAGGCAAAAGAAAACCAGACCCAAAGAATGGATTTGCATGGACTGTGGAAGGAAATAAAGTTGATTTCTGAGCTCCCTGCAAGTGTTGGTCGTTGCTCAGATGGTTTTAGGGTGATTATTGTGGTAGAAACGAATCTGGAGCTCTGAGGCGAGATGGCTAACACTGCTTTTGTTCTTTGAGCATGTGTGTTAAGAGATCTGAGGACCAGGTCTTAGGGAAGACACAGATCTCAGAAGTTTGGCAAAGGAGGATCCAGCAACACAGGCTGAGCAGGAATAGGTAATGGGCCAAGAAAACTAAAGGAATCTGATGCTCTCAGGGCCCAGAGCAAAGTGTTTTAAGATGAGAGTCATCAGTAGAAAGAACGTTGTTGAGAAGGAACAGTCCTTAGTCAAAAATCTGCTGGGGAATAGCAGACCTGTTTATAACTGGTCTTGTCTAGATTGGCTTATCTGCACTTTTTATTTCACTTTTTCTCAATCTAAAAAAAAATGTATTTCTCTGCCATTCTGAAGCTTACAGGGAAATCACATTTCATACTACTGATTTTCCACCTCTTTTTTCTGTCTTTTAATGTAAAATTTTTGAAAGAGTCATCTAACACCATCTCTACCTTCTTTCTTATCCAACTGTAACCATGAACTTATCTACTTCAGTCATACAGGTGGTTGTTGAAATTGCAAGCATGACCAGATTATCTAAGTAGAATCTGTAGGATGAGAAAAAAAAGCACTAGGATGCCAATATTTAATAGGAAATTATATCTACTTGTTAAGACTTTCATTGAAATTATGAATGCAGGGTCTGGTACATAATTTCAAATACTGTACTATATTAGATTCCATCTCTTTCTACATCTTACTCTATTGTCAGTAAAACCTCTGTGTTCCTGTCGCTGGCAAGTGAATACAGATGCAGTATCAGGCATGCATGACTGAAACAATGTTCTTTCTTTCCACTCTACCAGGCTGCGGGCCTAAGGTTTCATTCCCAGTCGTGTGCTACCTGCAGACTACAGACCCTAGCCTTGTTCTCAGTCCCACTGAGGGGCTCCACCACCCACCCACTCATGTCTCAGCTTTCTCTGGTTGTCAGTCCTGCCCGTTCTCACATCCTGCCGTACCCTTGAGAAAGGTTCGTAATTCCAAAAGGCGCATGGAGGAACTATTACATAAGGTGTGTGGTCCTAATTTTCTAAATTCATAGAAATAAATCAAAACAATAGGTAATCAATGGAATAATGCTTGCAGCATTCAGGAAGAAGGGAATGAGTTAATATATGTTATGTGCTCAATACAATAAGGATTTTAAGGTCATCTCCGATTTTCCATACTTACTTGGAATTTTGTTTGTAATTTAAGAGGCATCCAGTAGGTGGAGTCGCTTACTCACTATTAGCTTTTCAGAGCCCACAAGCAATTGAATGAAAATTCTTGTTAATGCTGGAAGATACATGAAAAATAATGAAGACTAACCTCCTCATTTTTCAAGTAAGAAAATGAAAGCTAAAATATTATACAGTTTACCACAGAAGATCTAGCACTCAAGCCAGGTGAGTGACGTTCACATGAACTCGTCCCCAGCCCACTATACTGGCCACCAGCCTCTAACACTGGATAAGTTCCTCTACGAAACCCTTGTAGTGGCCTGAGTTGTTCATTCTGGGTTAAGAGGCTGTTAGGGTACTTAGGGGGGTTGTCTTCTTGGGTGACCACCTTTCTTAGGATAGCACACTGTTGGAACCACTTAAATAGTTGTAGTAAGAAGGTATCCCTCAAAAAGACATTTTTTAAATAGGAAAGGCTTCTTGGCCTTTCCAACTTTCTTCCACCATCTTCTACTCTTCTCTCTAGGGCAAAATCCCATTTGCTTTGTGTATGTCAGAGATGTTAATTAGATTAGTTTTCTAAAATAACTTCCTTTCCAGTTTGCTCCAGGCCTGGAACTCCCAGGAATAAAAGCAAGAAAGACCATGACTCCATTCCTCCTTTAAGATATTCATTATTCCAGAGAGAAATTTACATGCATTCAGCTACACCAAATCTTTATCGAGAACTTATGACCTGACAGGGATAGAGCTATAAAAATGGGGGTGGGGAGAAAGGACCACAGATCTCATGGAATTTGTGATTTACCATAGGAAGAAAACAAAAAAAAATAATGTTAGATGCTGTTAAGTATTTAAAATTGAGGGCGAGAGGGATTCCAAGGCATTTTAAAGAAGCTTTTTCTGAGATGGGAAAATGAATTAATCAAAGGAAACAGTTAAAGCAAAGGAACTGAAGCAGTTCCTTTATATTCTTAATAAGCATAGGGTAGTACATCAGGTTGCTTCTTAAATGTTGCCACCTGCTGTTAAGAACCATACTGATGGAAAACAATTTAAAAAGAGAAGAAAGCAGGATCTTTCTGGAGCAGTTCAGTAGATCTTTCCTAGGGAGGAGAAGGCGGGCAAGAGATCCAGCCTGGAGGAACCAGCGCATGGGGGAGTGCTGAGAAGAGAGAACAGTGTCACAAGGAATCAGAAAATGTCACTAAGGGGCAAACTGAGGACTCCAAGTATAAATGTAAATGCACCCCCTAAAAGAGCTTTTAAAGTAACTTGTCTGTCTAGCTCTGACTCAGTGTTTCTCAGAATGTGATTTGAGTATCGCAGTTTAGACACACCCAGGCCTTCTCCGATACCCCGGGCATCCCAGGGGTTTGGTAGACCAACTATTCTCTGCAACTATTTTATCAGTGCTTTGGCTTTTTCAGTAGTATCTCCTCTTTTAGTCTCCGTGCATGGGTTCTGTTCTTCAAAATACGAAGAGACTAAAAACATCTGAAAGAAAAATAGAAGATTAATATATGCAAGAAAACCTGAGAAACTAGTTAGTAAGAGATGGTTAATATTTATCTTTATAAAAAATAGATCTGTGATAATTAGTGACTTTTTTATACATAATATACAAAGAGGCATTTTGTGGCTTTGAATAAAGAAAGGACATCAGGCATTCCTCAAGGCCACAATATTTTTTTCCCTGGGTATGCTGGAATTGTGTGGACTGTAATGTGCTTTCCCTAAATCTTACAAGCTTGGAGCCCTCACCTCATCTCTTTCTTGGGACGCAGTGAGGAGGAAGTCGTGCTGCTGAAGTTGTGGGTAGGGAGGGTGCAATTCCAGCTCCTGCAGACAACAATGATGGCACAGAAATGCCTTTGGAATAATTAAGAAAATCCACACGCTCCTCCTGTACACTGTTTTCGCATTCTGTTTAGAAAACTGCATCCAAAAAGATAAAGTAAATTTGGACTCTTACCATTCTTCACATCCAAATCCTAATAGGATTTTCTTTACTAACCCTTACACTGATTCAACTCCAGTAATCAAACAAAAGATCAGGACATTTTGCTTGCTGATATGTGATAGCCCAATATAGTTGAGGCTTGATTTCTTTCTCATTTTTTCAACCTTAAAAATTTGAAGACAAAGTATTTGACTTGTTTCTTGAAGATTTTCTTAGCAGGCCATGATGCTGAACATTAGCAGCAGGATTTTGGCAAAAAATGTCTCAGAAGTCTAGCAACGTTTGCCCAAAGACTGTTGAATTTCCAACATTTCTACTGATGTGTCTTCA
Source organism: Dolichotis patagonum (assembly GCA_004027295.1). Classification (NCBI taxonomy): domain Eukaryota; kingdom Metazoa; phylum Chordata; class Mammalia; order Rodentia; family Caviidae; genus Dolichotis; species Dolichotis patagonum. The sequence continues at coordinate 26,480 of PVJX010003850.1, forward strand.
AGGTGGTAATTATTTTATGGTTCTATGGCATGGTTCTGTTAATTTTTTTTCTTGGAATAGGGATTTCATTTGAAAAGAGTATCACCTAGGTCATCTAAAGGAGATTCAGTCAATTAAGTTTTGTCTTTATTCTTTATAAGAAATTCTTGGAGAATAAATTCAAGAATGGACAATTAAGATAAATGATTCATGAGGTACAGATGTCCTTTGTATTTTTCCCTTTGGGATAAGGTTATCATCCTTGTTTACAAGGGGCATTTGCCTGCAGATTTGCCCTTTTGCTTCAGAACTAAGATTTCCATTCACACTGAGTCGTGCTCATCCTAAATATTGCATAATGGCGTGATCTGCCATCTTCTAAACATTAGCAGCTGGATCGTGCCAAACACAATGACAAGGCAAACTTGGCTGTAGATCCTGAATCAATTTGTACATGCTGTGATTTTGTGTGGTGGTCAGATGCATTTATTACATTACAAGGAATTATGATAGTGGATGAACTGCAGAAAATTCTACTCAAGAAATCTTAAAATAGAAATCAAATGGAATTCCTGCCATAGCTATGAGAAATGTGTTCTAAAGGCACAGAAGGGAAATTTGCAACTTGAAACTTTTCATCAGAAATTGAAAGAGCTCAAGGTCAGTTTAATATTAATTCTCTCTCCCCCAGTTCTTTCATCTAACAGATATCAAGTTGCATTTGAATCTGACAAAGAGATATGAATTTAGGTCAGTTTAGCCTTGCAAGAACAATTTTTCTTTTTTGTGAAATATTTTGTATACATCTACTTAGTCTTGAGTATCATTAGGTTATTTTAAGGTGAAAATGTCCAAAACTTGCCTTTTCATAGAAAGAGAAATTCATTTCTGGTAAACTGAAATTGCTTTTGAATAATTTATGAGGAAGAGAGGATTCATCAGATCTGATTCATCAGCAGGCCTGAGATTGCATTGTTTTATAGTGGGTGCCATGGGAACTGAGGAACCAGAGTTGGTGAGCATGAAAATTTCAATCTAGAATTTCATGTAGGTTAAAGACAGCAAATATTTTAGAAAGGGAAAGCTTGAGTTAAAAATTAACTATACAAAAGTTACCTTTAAAAATACCATCAATGTAAGAGAAGAGTAGTCTTCCCACCCAAATGCTGACATTCACTGCTGGCGCCAATATGCATGGCCTCTTCCTTGTAATATCATTACTCTCTCCTTTTTATAGGTGAGGACATGATAGTGACAACATAAGTAAAGAGGTAAAGTCACATAAAATAACAGCATGCTAATCCAAATAAAGTGAGAAAAGACTTCCAATTCAAATCTCAGGCAATTAGGATTTCTTCTCTAACCCTTTTAGATCTGCAGCTGAAACATACTGTCTTTAATCCCATCTTCAATTTAACAATTTATGATCCTGGAACTGCTCCAATATCTCATGTGTAATCTTTCTCATTAATTTTAAATGCTGAAATTGATCATCCTTTATGTGCAAAGAATATGGCTAGTAAACATTGCTTTAGAAACCAAGATGAATAAGGCAAACTCTTACTTTTATTCCCCATGCAAAATTCTCTCTCACTTCCTGCCCTGACTGAAACTTTTAACATGGCAATGACTTGCACATGTAACACGGGAAAGAGAATTCCAGTGGGGAGCAACAGCCTGAAGAAAAGCTAGGCAGGACGGTGTTGAGACTCAAAACCACAGACGTAAGTGAAACAATTTGACTGAACTCTACCTTATAGGAAAAAGACTAATGAAGACTTGGTTAAAGCCAAATACTTTTGAGTTAATTGAGAATCTGGAATTCAGACTAAAGAGATACACCCAGTTTGGGTGCCAATGAAGAACCACTATGTGTTTTTGAACCCCAGAAGTATATGAGATATGATTGAAAAATATACTCAATGCATAACTTTTTAAAAATGTATTACAATAAAAGACATATTGCCATTAATCTGCCTCAAAATAGTCTGCTTGTCTTTGAATACACTTATGCCATCATTCCGTCTACTTTCTGAAGCAATTCTGAAAGTCCCCTTTCACAAGTGTTTTTTAGTCACACCATCATGGCTACCTCCATATCCTGACTTGATTCAGACATTTACATTTCCTAGTCATTTTTATTTTGAGGAAGAGCCAGAAATCACAAGGTGCCTGCTCTGGAGAATAGGGTGAGTAGGGGTACATCCTCATTTTTCATGAGTCTGTCTTACTGTTGGATAGCACTCAACAGCAACATTCAGTGAATTTTTTTATCACATCTCATAAAGACATGAAGAACTTCTATAACTGCTTCAGAAAATGGCAAGAATGGTGGGATAAACATGTTTGAAGTGAGGAGAACTATTGGGAGGCAGATTAATAGCCAGGTATATTTTACTATAGAATATTTTTATTTAAACACTCTATATTTTTTTATCTGTTCTTTTAATGGAAACATAAATGAAGCTTTAGGATTCTTTAGGATTCGAATTCTTTCAGATTTTTGTGTGGGGATAGGAGCTTCGGTTGTAAGATGAGTTAGGATGTAACTACTTTAAACTAGAGCTAAGAGGCTGCATTCGGGTGTTGGCAATAAGAAATATGAAAGAAAATTTATGTTATGTGTATTATATTTACACATCTGCTAATCTAAGTATCTCCTGCCATCCAGCATGCTTTTTTTTACCAGTCCTGAATCTTCTATGCCACTCTAGACATCCTCTGTTACAGATACTTTACCAACCGGCTCAGACAATATTCTACTAAAGAAACATGCTTTTATATCACAAGTTGTTCTTTAATATTTAGATAATGGTATTTCAATATACTTGGTTTGTTTGTTTTGTAATCCTGTGAGTCTAATTCTCCATGCTGCCGAAGATTAGGACGTCATAGAGGCCTTGTAAAGGGACAGGTCATCGTTTGAGTTTGTAGCTGGTCTCAGAATTTCCTTACTATCTCCAAGGTATAGCTCTGTACTCATTAGAGAACCTATCTCCATTACTTACACTTTCAAAAGTAGTATTGCCTTTGCCATCACCTACAGACCAGAGAAGAGCTCTCTCCTCACTGCCACCGCATTGCTGCTTTCTCCTCTTTCTTTCTCTTATTCTTTTCCTACTATTGAAGCAGACTTTAAAACACCTTTAGAGTACCATTGCTTCTGTAATTAGGTGCATTCTCAATCTCCATTTTGTTCTTTTTTTTCCCCTGGAGAGTTCTTTCTGTGATAAACAGTAAGCTTCCTGGACCTAAGTCCATTTGTTGTTGCTGCCTGCCAGAATCCAATTCCTTTCAAAGGTGAATGCCAAGTCCCCATTGATTCACTTCCTTATTGGCATTGGCTGGGGAGGAGGTGAGAGAGAATTTTGCATGGGGAATTAATGCTGCACAGCATGGCCCATTGACCACTCTGAATGGAGAGAGATGGCAGGAAGGAAACTGTTGACTAAAGACTGCAAAGAAGATATTTTGGGAAACAGGAAATGCAGCAGATTCTGTCTGGGATGGACCTTGACCACTGCTACTAAATGATCTTGGGTGTTGAGAAGCAAATCTTGGCACATAGGCAAACATGGATAACCTCTGTTGCATACCTTTACAAAGGCCACAGGCCTACCCCAGAAAAGCTGAAAATGAAAGCACAGTAAATTTCCTCTTTGTGGACGTTGTGATGAAAACTAAAATAGCTTTACCAGATTTTGCTTTCATTAAAGTTTCCTTCAATTGAATTTATTTCCTATGTATAAGAGATGGTATTAGTGATAGAAAATACTATACATACTATAAAGCATGCTGGTAAATGAATTTTTTTAAAAAATATTCTTTTACATAATTTGAATTAAATACACCAATGAGGTTTGGGGTCCATAAATAAATATTTTTATTAATAACCAAGAAAGCAAGAACAAGTTTGACTATCTAGCCACAGATGCAAGGATGTCTAATATAACAAAAGATAAGACTAAAATTCAAATAGCTTATAATTGAAGAGTAGTTGTGGATAGGAATACATACTGAATTAAATTGTTCATAAGTAAATTATATTTGATTTGATAGAGTAGGCCTTTATCTGAAATTACATCCTTTCTAATTTTCTGATGTCAAATTGTCTTTTATTTTCAGGTGCAAATAATAGATATGTTCACCCCTAAACATTCCTCTTTAAGAATATTTTCTAAAAGAATTGAAGTGTTAATCCTATCTTCCCAGTTTATTTTAATTTTAATTTTATACTCTTGGATTCCAGTCCAGTGAGCCTTCCATTTATTTCTTGTATAAATCTTCTGAAAAATTTTGGCAAAATCCCCAATGTATGACAGTTTGTCCATTGTATTTATATACTCTGCAAATATACATAGATTACTAAGCTTACACACACAAAAATTATAAAATAAAAATAAGAACAAGAAATATTAAAACTTATGTTATTTATTACAAGTTCTTAAAACCCTTTGTCTTAGTTACTTTTCTCTCATTGCTGAGATAAAATACCTGATGCCCAAAATTAATGAAGGAAAGGTTTATTTAGCTCACAATTTGTGGAAGTTTGAGTCCATAATCACCTGACTCTGAGGCAAGATGGCATGGCACAGGGGCAGCACTTCAAGGCAGCAGAAAACAGTAAAAGCAACAAGAGCAAAAGGGGGAAAGCAAGCCTCTTTTCTTTCCTTTTTGTAAGCAGGCTATCCTCACCCCCTCAGACGGATGTAGCACTCATAATATGATGGTGCCCTCCTCTTGCACAGGCTCAGGACATTTACAAAGTGAGGGCCTTAGCCCCCCGCTGAGTCACTTAGTTAAATTTTTAAATTTCTAAAGTTGGCACAGTGTATCAACCATTACAATCCACCCCTTGTCATCTTGCATCTTGCATCTTGCAACAACCCTTGCATTTTGCATCCACCTAAAACCAGCACCATGTGGATGATACCAAAGTCAGCTGCCAGCTAGAGCAGTAGCCAGGCTTCCCTCTCTCTCGGCTGGAGGAGTTAAGTGCCTGGTACATTGGGCACTCTGAGTCCAATTCTGAAGAACAAACTTTCTATGCCACTGCCATTCTGGAACATGGTGCTCTGCAGCTTTTGCCTCAAAGCAATGTCTTTCACTTTTGCAGTTTTGAGGCTGCAAATGGTAAACATTTGCTGCTTCTTTTGATGCCCTCGGGCCATCCTTTCTACTCTCCTATTCCTTCTCAGCAATGAGATTTCCTAGCTCTATCTTTGTAGTACACAACTTTACTGGAACTTCTTTTCTGGCTAAACTCACAACATTTTAAGTCATCTTTTGGGGCTCTTCGCTCTTGATTCACAACATAAATTTGACTAAAAACCTCCAACAATAGCCACACCTTCACCTCAACATTAGACTGCCTTGCAATTTCTTCTGCCACAATAATTGGTCCACCCCCCTTAATCTTAGTCTTAGGCAAAACCTCTGGATATGTGCAAAATGCCAACAAACTTCTTGCCAAGCCATAACACACTGTCTGCATATTGTCCAACAGCCAATGCAGTCCTTCTGTCCACCAGAAATGTCCCAAGTCTGGTCTTTCCAGTTTTCTGATCTTCTGAGCTCTGACCAGAATCTCCCATACAGAACAGCCTAAGCTGTTTCAGCTTTACTCTTTCAGCTTACCTCTCCAAACCTCTCCAAATTCTCCCCACACGCCATTCTCAAAGGCACTTGAACCTCATGGTGAGGTATAGTCACAGCAATGACTCCATTCCTCTGGTACCAAATTCTTAGTTACTTTTCTCTCATTACTGAGACAAAATACCTGACACCCAAAATTTGGAAGGAAAGGTTTATTTAGCTCACAGTTTGTGGAGGTTTCAGTCCATAATCTGTTGGTTCCAAGGCAGGGTGGCAGGGCACAGGGACAACACTTCAAGGTGGCAGAAGACAGCACAAGCCACAAGAGCAAAGGGGGGAAAGCAAGCCTCTTGTCCTCCCTTATATTGTATGCAGGCCGCCCGCCCAGGGCAAATGTAGCACTCACACTATCTCTGTGCCCTCCTCTTGCACAGGATAAGGATGTTTACAAAGTGAGGACCCTGCTCCCCTGATGAGTCACTTAGTTAGACTTCTAAACTTCTGCAGTTGACACAATGTATCAACCATTACACCCTTTATGTCTTTCAACATAATTATAATTGAGGTCACTTGATTAAACATGTATCATTATTTTTAAAAATTGTGTTTTAACTCTGTTAGAAATTCAAAGGGTTATTTCAGAATTTAGTCTATTTTTATACATGATTTAATGGCTGTTATAAATGAAACAAACATTTCACAAAGGCAGCAGAGCTCTTAATGGAAGCAGTGCTTCTTTGGTTGTACCTCATAAACTACGTTACTCATTTTGCAATTTCACCTACCAATATACAACTGTTTAAAATTTGCTTAGTTAATTTCGATTTTTCCTGATGTCCATCAGTCACTTGTGGAAACTAACTGGGTACTGGTGCATTTTTCCATTTTTAACAAGTGAATTCAGAGCATCTTACCTGGTAGATATGAGAACTCTAAAGTCAGTACAAATATGATTTTTTAGAGGTGGAACTCACTATTTATGCCAACGAAGTCATTAGTGATAGGAATATTCCCAAAATGCTTTATTCATGACATAAATTTCTTACAAAAGCAGTTTTTTTCTTATCCATTATTAAAATGTGACCTTTACTTCGAAGGGCAAATCAAGTCTCCTTATTCCTTCACATAACTGCTCTGTAGCACACTACTTGTTGTCACAAACCCAAAAGGTCAGCACACTTGGCAGGAAACTGACTGTCATTAGATTTTTGTATTATCAATAGAAAAAGTGATATATGATCCATCTTTAAATTTGACTGCCTTCCAGTAATAAAACAACAAACTTCTGTGTTGTGCAAAAGATTTTATGATCAATGCCCTACATCACAGTAGTGATGAGTATTTTTTAAAATAGTATTTTTACTATTTTAGTATTTAGTATTTTAAATGAGTATTTTTTTAAAAAATTTTTAAATAGATGGTAATCTAGTTTCCCAACCCCTTTAACCCCACATTAGTGTTGCAATATGTTGAAAGAATATACGGCCGTGAATGTTCTGTTAACTCGTCTACCCTCAGGGAACTCACACAGTGTCCCTCAGCAAACCTCCTAATGCTGCTACCTAACTTGTCACTGAAGCACAAAGTACATGAAGGTACCCGGGAAGGTGCCCTTATACTAAGTATTTGTAAAGCTGGATTTGTTCTGTTTTAGACAAAAACTGAAAATGGAAGTTGTGTTACTCTGTTCTCACATGTGTGCACAGCTTGGATATCAAGGACTTAATCAATTCAGATAATGTGCCTTGCTAAAAAATTTAATTGTCAAGGGCCAATACTTTAAAGAGCAGCTTACTCATTAACAGTTTTTATACACACAGTGTATTATTATACAAATTTCAGGTTCACAAATTCTTTAATTTTGCCAAGAAGGAATTTAAAGGATACAAATACTAAAAAATAATTATGGATACACTGAAATTTTAAAGACGCTTTAAAGTATATTGTTAAAACAGAAAAAAAATTCTAAAAAACTGTCCCTCTAGAGATTGTCTAAAGTATTAAGCTGTCTGAGATGAAAGTAAATTCATATCACAATATAGTGTTAGAGCCAGAATTTCCTGCTGATTCGTAGAACACACAGCCCTCAGGCTTGAGTGTCCTGATTTGTCACAAGACTAGATACATATTTTCCTGGTTCCCTGGGGGAATCCTAAGTGGTATTCTCCCTGCAATTAAGCAAGATGCATTTGACTTCTAAAGCTGCCATTATCAGGATTTTCTGATCGCTACTCAGAAGTTCAACTCAGGTTATATACAAATGAAAAATTTTTTATCACTTCTCTGCCCAAAAAATCTCAACAATTCCTTTTGATACATAAAACAGAGTTGAGCTTTTCCAACCAGTATTTATAGACTTCAAGTATGAGTCCAACTTCCAGACTTACCCCACGGTATCTCTCAATTCGCTTCACTCAGCCCATTCCACACTCAAGAACATCCTGAGCCATTCCGCACCCCGTGCCTTCTGATGATATGTCTCCCCTGCCAACGCTTACAGATTCTAAAACATGACCTCCTGGGTAAGCGCTCTTCAGATATCTCCAGGCCAGATTTATCCCTCCTTCACACTGAAACTCATCCTTATCCTTAAGAATATGCCACATGTAGCAAGTGCCTAACAAGTGTTGGATGAGTTGAATTAAAAGGAAATAATTGTGAATATCCAGGAGGTAATCAAACTTCATAGGATGATTTCTGCACAGAAAAACTGAAATATCCTTTCTGATTCTTGTTTTAAAGTGAACTTTCTGGACCTGGGGTATAACTCAGTGACATAAGTGCCTGCCTGGCAAGTGCAAGGTCCTGAGTTTGATTCCCATGCACTAATAACTAAATAAAATGAACAATCTACATAATAGCCTAGCCTTGGATATTTGATAATAAATAAATAGATACCTTAAAGACAGTTTTGGAAGGTCTTTGTTCTTCCTGGCATTCTCTAGACCATCCTAATTGTTTGAAAACTTATTTATTTCACATCCATTTAGCTGGTTCTGATCTTGAGCTAACGAGTGCTAAACGTCAAGAACTGTCCTCTGATCTATCACAGAGATGAATGAATTTTGTCCACAGTGCTCTTGTGAACACGAGGTGTTCATGTCTTTGCAGCTAATCCCCAGTGTAAGGACGAAGGAATGACTAACTTCTCAGTAAAGTTACGCCAAAGTGTGTATGCAGACAATAGCAATGGGATAGGGAGCAGTGTCAAGAAATGACTCTCCGGTTGTATATCGTAACGAAATGGTCTAAGACACAAAAGAGTGAAAGGTGTTTAAACTTTATTCTGAAAGTTAGGAGGACTCTCGAAGCTTTAAATGTGACACATTCATATCTGCATTTTTAAAAATAAGTATTTTTGAAATATAGCAGTATGAATAATGACTGGAAGTGAGATTACTAACAAGGGAGCTTAAGATATATCCTGTATTCACCCTGTGGTGGGATAGGAAAAGGGGAGGGTTCTGAAAACGTTCTCTGGGGGTGATTACTTTACAAGGATGGAAAGCCAATTTCTCACACTCATTTGAAAGACACCTAGGCTTCCTTTCACTTTCCAATGTTCCAGAATACCTATTTCCAAAAAGAACAGCATTTCAATGCTGATAAGTACTATCTCTCCCTTTCAAGTTTTGAGTGAATTACAAAATATTCATTACTGTTGGGGAAACCTATTGCAGTAAATTTGAACATGAGAACATTTATGACAGGAAGGTGTGATGATGAACATATGACAGACTATTGACCAAGGGCATATATTTCAAATTTTCTCGTTCAAACTTCTTTTAAATTAGAGGAAATAAAGTGAAAAACATCTCTATTCTTGAATATCAAGTTTCTGTTAATATTTTAAGCTTCTCATGTATTAAGCATTTACTTTACAAGTAAGGATTGTACTAGACAGCAGCAAATGTTATTTTATTGATTCTTTGCAACAATGATATGAGATGTGATTGTTCAGGTTCATAGAAACTTAGGTGTTTGCTTAAGATCTAAAAGCTCTAGGTGATATAATTAGTTCCTAAGCCTACACCCACTGCCATGGATCTTTCCTCTTGGCTACATTATCTCTAATATACAAGTACATGCAACAGTAAAAGTACTGAATTTGGTGTCAGACAACTTGTATTCTGATTTCACTTCACTGCTTAGTAATCTTGTGAAACCGGGCATGTTATTTAGCAAGAGTCTTAGTTTTCTCTGGTCAGAGGACGTAGAATGAGTCACCTGGTCATTTCAGGATTAAGTTGTAATTAACAACACCCATGCAATTGGTGGAGAGTTCCTTCCTGACAATAGATACAAGAATCCATAACTGGAATTAATTGCCTCTATTCCACATCTTCCAATTTGACATAGTTATGATTCCTATAAGCTCAGTTTGATGCTTTATGCTGACTTGATCTCTAAGATTCCCCAAAGTCTTTTTCAATATATAGATCTTTTCCAAATGGTGAATATTTGCCAGACATCATAATAAGCATTAGAGAAACTATGAATAAACAAAATAAAATGATGTTTGCCCTCATTGAGCTTGCATGTTACTGAGAAATGTAGCCAACAGATGAATAATCCTATTAGAAAATCAGACATCAGCTGTAAATTCCTGGGATATGAGTGACCAGAGTAAGGGCTCCATCAGACAGTATTTCCCAGGAAAACTCTCAGATAATGTAACGTTTGCCCAAAGGCGCAAAGCAAGGGAACAAGCAGCCGTACAAAGGCATGCTAGCCTGCAAGAGCAATAACCTCTAACACAACCAACAGGAAAAGTTCTGCAGTCTTAAGAGAAGCAATCGTAAGATAGTATGACGGGTCATCGAGGCAGAAGACTTGTTTCAGAAATGCCTGGAAAAGCAAAGGAAATGCACCGATCCTACCTTTACTTACAATTTTCTGTATTTAGTTCATCCTTTTTGTATTAATGTTGATATTTTATAAAGTGTTGCCTTAAAATACTATTGGCCTTGAAAAAAAAGAAAAAGAAAAAAAGAGAGGAAATGCCTGGGAAAGTGAGCAGCATTTTACAGGCCCTGGGATGGGTGTGGATTTTGTTTTAGAGTCAATGGAAAGTCACTGATGGATCATAACAAGAAGACAATTATTCCTGTGATCAGCAAATAACATCCCCACCCTCTGTCAAAGACGTGAACATCAGAACCTATGAATGAGTTATCTTATGTGACAAAACAGATTTTGTATGTGTGACTAAGATAGAGATGTTGAAATGAATATACTACCCTGGATTATCTCGATGGCAGAAGGTCATCTGGGGGTCCTGATAAGAGGGAGGACGGGAACATCAGACTCAGAGGACAATGTGACAAAGCGGGTGAAGGCTGGAATGAGGGACTCTGACCCTGGTAATTCAGGCAGCCTCCAGAACTGGAAAAGACAAGGGACTAGACCCCTGCCTTGAGCCTGCAGCAGGAATGTGTCCATGTCAACACTTTGATTCTAGCCCACTGAAACTAATTTTAGACTTTGGACTCCCAGAATGATAGGAGAATTCATTTTTTGTTACCCCTACCTCACCCTGTACAAACTGGTACTGGAGATTGTGCCCAGAGGTCCTTTACCATTGAGTTTTATCTCTAACTTGCTTCCTTTTTTTTTTATTTTGAGACAGAATCCAAGTAATTAGCTAACTTGCCCAGGCGGAGGGTCAGACGTCCTGTCCTCCTGACCCTGCTTCCTGGAGTACCAGGACTACAGGCATGCATTACTACAACCAGCTCTTTTCTGTCACTTGAAGCCACTCTGTTTGCAGCTAATGTGTTATAGCAGCAACAGGAAATCGACGCAGAGCCTGTAGCTGTGGAAGGAGAAAGGCTAGGAGAGATCAAGGATGAGATGAGGGTGGCAGTAGAGATGCTACAAGATGTGGGTGTAGTGGCCTGTCCAAATGTAAGGGTGACTGCACAGACAAATGTACTCAGAGGTAGAGCTCAAAGAATTTGCCAGATTCCCTGAGCTCCTAAACCGCTCTTTGTTTTGGCAGCAGCTACAACCCCTGGGTACTATTTGGCACACCAGAGACATCAGTCTTACAAAGCAAGGGCTGCTTTACTAGGTAACTGATTTGACAAATAAATAATTTACTTTCTAGCCAGAAACATCCAGTGGATGAATAACCTACCTCACAGGCCAGACTAAACTAGTGTAAAGGCAAACTTTGCTTTACCTCCCTAAAGAGTACAAAGCAAGGCCAAAGATGGCAGTAAGTATAAAAAAGGATGCATTTGAAGGGAAGATACAGGCATTTTTTTCCACAGAGAGAGAGAAAACTACATACAAGCTTTGCAGAATCTTACCTTCAGAATTGCCTACATGGGCTTCCTTGGGTGGTGTTTGAACATAGCAAATAAGTCTTGACACCTGCAGCAAGATTCACATTTCTGTCAATTTATAGAGTTGTTGTGTTTTTCTATGTGTGCCATTCCCTGCCATCCCCAAACAGACAAACAAACAAAAAACAGCATTGGCAGCCCTGCACCAAGTATGCGGGTATCAGCGGCTCTGTTCTTAGAACCCTGGAATTCAACCCTTCTGCAACAACAGCTGACAAAGAAAACTCAATCTGCCCCTACTCTGGGGTAAGTGCATCTAACTTGGCAGCACCTATGTCATGTGTCCATGCCCTAACTTCCAGAAAGGCCGGGGAAATGGTAATATCTCTACTCTCTGTGAGGTGAGGTGAATATGTCCCTTCAAGGGCTTCTCAGGAAAGGGAGTATCCTGCTTAGGAACATAGTTCAGATGCTAAGCAATCAAGAAGAATGTTAGGCTAAGAGATAAGAGTAGCAGACAGCTTACAGAACCTGAAGTTAGTCAACACTGAACCTGACAGCAGCTTTGCCTTTTATTTACTTTCCTCAGATTCAGTTTCCAGGGACCACACACTTCACACAGTCAAGAGAGGAGAGAAGCCATCTGCATTTTTAGCATGAGCAAGGAGGGCTGGGAGAAGCCCTGAGACTCCAAGGCTGCCGGTGAGCAGCTCCCCTCTGGGGCAAAGGAAGAGGAAATCACGTGATGATTTTCAGAAAATTTCAATTCTCTGCTCTCTATCTGGCCTCCAAATCTCTGCCCATGATGTATAATCACTCTCTTTTCTGGTGGCTGGGTGGTCTTTTGCACCTCTGCACTCTCTTGAGGCTTAGGAAACCTCATTTCAAGCTAGCTGAGCTGATGTCCAGGTCTCCCATCCTCCTTGCTTGGAACAATCAGAACAGATCACTCATCTTTTTTCTTTTTTAAACATACACAAATTCCATTTAATGGTCAAATTTCTGCCCTCAATGTGTCACCCATTACCCACTCTCTAAATTAATACTGTCTTATCTTTTTAAGACTCTCTAGCTCTCCAAACTGATTTGTAGTGTGAGTACTTCCATTTCTACCCTTAACAGACACCAAAGTGCTGTGCTAAAAGAATAGCACAGCCGCCCCGAGTTTGTAAAGAAGGTGCCCTCTTGTTCCTACTCTTATCTGTCTCATAAGAAGTTAACCTTCTCCCTGGTCTCTATTTTGGGAAACTTTTTATTCCACTGGCCACAAAGACAGCCAATTGCCTAAGGAGAATGGCGAGGTCACTTGGCATGCTGCGTACCTTTGGCTGATTGCACTTTGCTCCAAGGCTGTCCTTGGTACTGACGCAGTGAATGCTAATGGCATGTGCTTCGTGTTCCAGCAATTAGCTTTGATCTCCAGCTTAATGCTGTGTCCAGTTGTTCTGTAGGAGCAGGGAAAAAAGCTCTCCCTGGGCCCCATTTATTTGTATATATTTATCTAAGGAAGTCTGTGGAAACCTGTGTCTCTCCTAGGCATTGTGGGAGATGTAAGAAAATCATTCCTCACCCTTAAGAAGCTAGTAGCATAGAAAAGGAGAAAAGCATGTAGGCAAATATGACATGCACCATGCTCTGAGGTTTGGAGGCTAGTGCAATTCCTTCATTCAGCAGATGTTTAAGGCATAAGAATGCAGAAGTGGAGAAAACAAAAATAGCGCCTATTCTCACTGAAAGGGGTCATAATTATATCAGGAGAAGCCTATATATACAAGATTAATTTTGAAGATGATAAATACAATTAATAGAACAGGGATGGGATGGGATGGGATGGGATGGGATGGGATGGGATGGGATGGGATGGGATGAAGTGGAGGTTAGCTGAGAGCAGATATTCAAGCGGTCCTGTTTCAGACAAGACAACTTTAGCTGGTCAAATCCTGGTGGAAGACCAATTTAGGCAGAAGACACAGTGTGAAGGCCAGGGAGGGGCACCGTCTGAGGACTTCAAGAGAGAAGCACTAATTCAATCTCAAAGAATGGGTAAGGGTGCCATAAGAAATAGTGCTTTGCAAAGTGGGGCTCTAGCTATGTATGCAGTGTTCTTTAAGTAAAAGACACTGCAGCTTAGAGCAGTCCGTAACTTGATAAGAATGTGCTGTAGGAAGATTTCTCTGGCATTAGTGGGAACTATTTTCATTCTTGACAAACATATACTCTTCTAAGCTTATATTGCCGCTTCCTGTTTCCTGATAAATATTCATCTTCATGCCTAAATTTATTGTAAGAGGTTGGACTATAAAACAGTTTTAAGTAGGGCTGGCAATATGTGTATGGTCCAGTCTGAAATGAAAATGTTCAAAACACTGATTCAAGGCTTTTCCTTTCTCCTACTTGCTCTCTCTGTCTTGACTTGGCATAGTGTTTTGAATTTGTTTTCTCATCTTGTGCCTCCTAGGACAGGAGGGTGGCTGCCTAGCATTGAAGGTACTCATAGAGATCTAGTGCCTCTCCCTTATCTTAGCCATCTTGCACCCATAACCAGAACCCTGCCTCAGGAAAGAAGCGCAGCAATGGTCACTGGGCAGAACACCAAGATTGGCCCCAAGAGGTAGGGGCGTGAAACCACAGTGCAAGCTCCAAGTTCACAGTGCATACTCCTCTACTGTAATTTACTCACAAAACATAGATTTGAAGACATGATCATTAAACAATTTCTAGATGCAGAATACACCGTTATGCTGTGAGGCCTTGTACTATGGCAACAGGCACGCATTTATTACATCTGCCCTTAACCTTGGGAGCTGCTACTGCTCTTCAAAATACCCATGCCGCCCATGCTGCTAAGCTATATCAGCTCTTACCACTGAAATTGAGTGATCAGTGCATGGGAATTCTGAGTTGCAAACTGTCCTGTGTCCTCAGATTCAATCACAGATAAATATATTTGGGGAAAATTGTGTCTGTACTGAATATTGTGCAACCTATTTTCCCAACCATTATTACCTAAATTACACAGGCTAACAACTACATATATAGCATTCACATTGCATTAGGTATTATAAGTTGTAGAGATTAAAGAATATGAAAGGATGTATATAGGTTATATATAAATACTATACTATCTGTAGGCATGATTTGATAATCTACAAAATTAATTATTCACAGAGGATCTTGGAACCAATTCCCATAGATATGGAGGGACAAATATTCTCAATATTCTGTGAACTTATGATTATTTGAAAAGAAAAAGTTATATACAAAAGCCCTTAGGAATATGCTATTTTTTAGAATGAGGACAGAAAAAAAGAGGGAGGGAAGGAGGGAAGAATGGAGGGAAGAAGAAGGTAAGAGGGAAGGGAGGGACAAACAAGGGAATTTTAAGGAAATAATAGAGGGAAGAAGAAAGAAAAAGAGGAAGAAAGACGTCCCAAGAGGGAGACTGAGAAGATAAGACCTCTTAGTGGTACACAGACATTATAAGCTAGGAGTTATCAGACAACATGAGCTAAAAACACAAACTCCATCTGTAAATCAAAAAGAAGTAAAGTAGTGGTTAGGTTCACATTCCAAAGGAAAAAGACTAACTTTCTTTCCAACCACACTTGCCCTTTATCCTGTCCAAATCCACCAAATAATCATTTACTGCATACTCAGTATATTGACCTAGAGTCTCTGGGGTTAGAATACAAGACTATTGCATTTTAAGGAAGGAATGCATTCCTGAATGCTGATGAAAGTTAAGTCTAATCTGTACCAAAAATGATAAATACTTAAGTTACCAGCTTTGGAAGTAATATTAATGGAAATTGAGTGAACAAAAATCTACTGGTCCATATGTTTCAAAATTCTCGTTACGTTTTTAAATTTAACTTTGGATATTTGCCTTATTTCTGGATTTAACTGATGTTTAGATGATACTGTTCAAATTTACATAACATGTATTAGCATAAAAAGTGACTTAGAGATTCTAATGGGATTTCTGGGACCATATAAAACAATACATAGATAGGTAGATAGATAGATGATAGATAGATAGATAGATAGATAGATAGATGCCAGTGAAATCCTTGGAACAAGCAGGCAGAAACAAAGAAAGTAGAAAAAATTAAAGGAGCTGTTCTTACATAATCATGTTTTTAATAAATCACCGTCTACCATCACAAAGAATATTGGTTCTCAACTACAAAGCTGGAGCTGGATCTATTTTTTTAAATTTTATATCAAGAGAATAAAAGTAGAACTTATTGAGTTAAACTATTTTATAAGAAAATGCCACTTAGCTTTGAGGGTCAAAATGTTTTTCCACTGAAGGGAAAATTAGTACCCATTCAATTCTCCTGCTTCTGTGTAAATGTGGAGCAGAACAAATTAAATTTACCTATAACCCCAAAATCTTGGTGGAGTCAGCAATTAGAGGACCTTTTTCCATCTCTTCATGCAACCTAATGAAGTTAGGCCTCCTCTTGGCTGGGTCCCTCACCAGTGTGTCTGCCCTGAACGGTCTGACCTTGGAGGCCAGTCTTCTGTAATTGTAGAGCTGTGAGCATATAAAGGCCAGGAGTACTAGAGAAGTGCTCTTCACCAGACTCCAAGAAGATAAAGAAAATATTAAAAATAGAATTAGCAAAACTGACTTCTGTAGCAGATAACATGTACTATTGCTAAGAAGCCCAGCGAGACACCAACCAGAGACTTATTCCATAAGAAATCTTCATGATGAATATCAGGATTCTGCCCATTTGCAGCTGTCTATTTGATTGATGAGAGTTTAGTAAAGCATTTTCTCAGAACCCAGCACCGTCCTTGCTACTATATGAGGAAAACACAGAAATCTGCTTCGATGGAGCTTATACTTACACGAGTCAGTAAGCTGCAGATAAAATAGTCTGCCTAAGAAAAGATGAAGAACACCAGCTCCAGGTTGTAAGGAGTCAGGTCCCAATCCTGCTTCAGGTGAGCAGACACAGGCAGTCCGAAGAGTTCTCCAAGCTCTTTCTTCCACCGTAAAATAGAGGTAATGGCATCCTTGATCCACAGGATAATGAGAGTGTGGCATTTAGTACATTTGGCCTTCATGAAAGAAATCTCATTTAGTGGAGACAGTTTAATGTTGTGGTTAGATAAACCTTGGTTCACATCCTGACTTTACCACCCATTAGGTGCGTTTCCCTGGTCAAATTATTTAACTTTGCTTGCCTCATTTCCTTGTTTGTAGACTGCAGATGATGTGACCCTCATAATAGACTGTTTTATTTCCTTGCCAAAATCAACAAGGAATATCAAGACAAACCTTTCAGGACATGAAGAAGTATCAGGGCTAAACTTTAGTAATTCTGCTGCCATTTGAATCATTCTTTGAGGAAGAGATAAACAATATTGAGAAATCATCTAAACTATTTTTATTACTATGCTGGTAAAAGTATTTTTTTCAAACATCTGAGGTGTTCAGAGGATTTCTTGAGCTTAGACAAAGAGGAGTTTGCTGGAGAGTATGCCGTCTGTGGCATGACTGCCAATGAGCCTGACTCATTGGTTCAGGCTCAAAGCACACCCTGGGCGGAGGAGGGCTGAGCCTGGTGCCTGAGCACACAGACGGAGTCAGGTACACGAGAGGGCATTGGAGACTACAGGGGTTGCAGCTGGAACTGGGAGAAACCTCCTTCTTCAATAACCTTGTACATTTTGAGTATCTCTTATGCTAGGAGGCCCAGCTTCCTGTATATCCAGCCTCCCAGAGTAGAGCAGAGGGTATGCAGAGTAGAAATCTGGGCTACAGGACATGTCTACACTCTTTAGGGCTCCCCACTCACTATGCCACCAATGCCCAAACTGAGAGGGAGGAAATCCTGGGGGGACTGCAAGTGCTTAGCATTGCAGAGAACACTCAGGAGCTGAAGAATGTGGGCAGTGCAGCGTGCTCCAGGCTCCTCTTGGGGAGCAGCCACGGAAGTCAAGAAAAGCCCTTTCTGCCTGCAGCAATCTCTGGTGCTCTGCACTTCATGCCAGCTGGAAAAGCAAAAATATTTAGAAGATCTAAATCTGTTTTCAATGATCAGGGAATAGAGTGTGAATATAAAGTTTAGAGGCAATAGATTAGCAACTGGCATCACAAGCAGTGTAAGAGGAGCAGATCTCGGGTGGGTGTTCGCAGATCTGCCAGAATAAACAGTTAAAGGTCTCATTTGGAGAAGCTCAGTCCCTGGATCTGACAGGTTGGCTCCGGGCCCCAGATTCCTCTCATGTAGGTGGCAGCGCTTATTAGCTCTGCCCCAGGCTCAGGATTCAGCACTTGCCGCTGGTTAAACTGGGACATAAGCATGAGACGCCCAGGAAAAAGCAAATTTCTCTTCCAAGTTATATTCTGACTCACAAAGGGAAAAGGTAGGGAGAGAAACCCGCAAAAGTACAGGAGCATGGAAGCCAATGGGGAGTAAACCAAGTGTGTAGATAAACATCTGAGTCTCCAAGGCAGGAGCACAGACCTGGTCACCTCTTCCAGAATAAAGGACAGACTAGGCCAGACCAGGCCCGCCTGTAATAGTGGACATGTTGAACTTGGGAAAACCCAGAGATCTAAGAAAAGACACAGAATGTGGGCTGAGGAATTGGTGCCCAAAGTGGGCTAGGGATAGGGCACTTCCCTAGGGATAGAGCACACATGAAGGGGGAGGAGAGTATGGAAAGAGGGAGGAGGGTATAGAAAGGAGGAGGAGGAGGAAGAGAGAGGCAAAAAGAGGTGGGGGAGGAAGAAGAGGAGAAAAAAGAGGAGGGGAGGAGAAGGGAGCAGGAGGGGAGGGAACCAGAAAAACAGTCTAAGTTTAAAGCCCAGGTGGAACTGAAGGCTTAGCACAAGCAATGTGTGGCAGATGGAACACTCACTCTGCAAGACTGGTGGAAGGAAGAGAGAGAGGGTAGTGAGGAGAGAGAAATTCACAACACTCAGGTTGCTAAATCAGGCATGGGAAGGCCAGGTTTGGCAAAGACTTAAGGGAGACCTTCAGATGTGATCTCGGAGGAAGCAAGACTCAATAGTCAGAACCTGGCTTTCTGCAGGAGGCTGGGCCTCTGTCTGTGGGTGGTAGGAGGATCTCAATTTAGCCAGAGATCATTACTGAATCCTTCAAATCTCTGTGTATGGAGTGGGGTTAAGCATTCAACAGGCCCTGCCTTAGGAACTGCAGAAATCCACCAACAGGAGACAAACTCGGCTCATTACAGCTCCCTTCCAAGACAGGAAGTCAGGTTACCCAGCTTTGCTCCACTCTGCTGTTTTCTGCAGTCCCACTCTCACCCCAGGCTGACCCCAGTGTACCCCTCTTCCCAGTCATGATTCATATTGGTTTGGAGAAGAACCTTCCTTACATGACCTCCCTAACTCCTAGGGATCTCAGATGTAGGAAAGAAATAGCAGTTATAGAACAACTGTATGAGCCACACACATTACATAAATGGTTTCGTCTCATCCTCACAAGGGAAGATGCTGTGACCCTTACTTTACAAATGAATAAACTGAAATCCAGAGAGAGTAAGTCTGCTGGTTTGTAATTTTTAGACCAAAACAAATCCTTTCAATAAAATCGCTCTACTACTCATTATTAAAATTTCTTGTGAACTACTTTTCTGGAGTCTCACTTTCATCAAACTTCTGTGTAATAACAGAAACTCACATTTCTACAACATTTATGAAGTCCCACGCTGTGCTCTGAACACGTTACACATTATTAACTCGATCCCAATAGCATTTTACAGGTAAGAAACCTGAGACCCAGAGAAATAAGTCAAATGCCCAAGGTCACATAATTGACTTAATAAGTACTGCAGTTAGGATTCAAACCCTAGCTTATCTGGTGCTACAACTACCTAAAAAAAGTAATACAACTGTCCCTTCTTAATCATGGTTTCCCTTTCTGAGGATTTGTTTCCCTATGATCAAAGATGTTACAAATATAAACAGTTCTTAACTTTTAAGTTGTATGCCATTCTGAGCAATGCGATGAGATCTCACACCGTTTAGAATGTGAATTCTTTTGTCTTGAACACCAGTGCAGTACATGTTATCCATCCACTAGTCACTTAGTAGCCATCTTAGTAGTAGGTATCAGATCGACCATCGTGGTGTCAAAGTGATTGTGTCCATTATTACTATTTTAATTCACAGTGCCCCAGAGTGTGAGAGCAGTGATACACAGGAGGCACCAGGACATAAATATGGAGCAGCAGATTAACTCTAATGCCATATAGCAATACTTTAGAGAATATGGGACAGAACAGTATGTGCAGCATTTGGCACTGTTTCGGGCATCGACTAGATGCTCAGAAGGTGCCAAGGGTAGGAAGGGCTTCTGCCTGCTGCTGTTGGAGGGGAACTTCTTAGGGTAAACACTCATTTGAAGAGTATGAAATGCATAACGTCTTCATTTTGTAGTTGACCTTGTTATTTTCTGACTGTAGACAAGATCACAACTCTCAGTTTCACCACCAGCCTTTCTGGTGGTATGAAAGTGCTGGATACTAGCAGTGATTCCCTCAGAAATAGTGTAGGAGCCAGAAACAGTGATGAGTGCGCCATGTGATGGAGACCAGGAATGTCTCTTCAAAGCCCCCAGCCCAGGCAGCTCAGACTCTCGGCCGGCGGGCTCCTCTGCTCTGGCTGACTCTCCAGTGGAGGCCTCTCCATCTGGGCACAGCACCATGGCGAGTCTGGTGCAAATAAAATCAGCCACAAGAGCTGCCAGCCTTTCCCAGAGCCTGGGGTCTCCCTAGTACCAAAAATGACATGGTGCAGCCAGCATGTAATTGCCACTCCTAAAAAACTGTTTCCCACTCTGGGCAACCAAAAAGAAAACACAAACTTCTGAGCTTGCGCCAGTAACCTCTGCTGATGTCACCAATGCACCCACGTGTCTTTATAAAAGCCATCACCATGTTTAAGCAGGAAGTATTGTATTTCTATACTTCTGTTCAGGCTAATGAATTGTTACAACGTTGGGCAGCAATGAAATTGCCTTCATCTCAATTTCTTGAGCTAAGTAAAAAGAAAAGCATCGAATTCACAAGGCCTAGACAGGGAATCCGAATTACCAGTGAACAAGCCTCTGAGTTGTAAGTTGATTTTCTGTACTCGGTCCTTTTCTGTTCCTCTCTTGCTGACGCGGGGAGATATGCATAAGTAAATAAATGCAGACATGCATAAGAACATGCATCATACATCATCCTGAGTGTCCATGGCGAGGGTCCCCAGAGAGTCCAGACTTCTATCCATTCACAGGACAAAGGTAGCAAAGGTCACAAAGGTGAAAACTCTGTTCCATCTCCCCGTCTTTCCTCCTCACACTGGCTTTGCTTCTCTCTGGATCCTATCAGTTGTGACATGGACAGAGGCCAGCAGATGAATGATGAACTCAGGCACTGAACAGTGAAGGGGTGACTGCAAACTGCTGCCTATTGTTGAGGGGCTCTCAGCATCTCTAATAAGGCTCTGAGGGACACTCATTCCTCAGTTTTGCTTCAGACTCTCCGCTTTCAACACAGTTTCCTACCTGTGTATTTTGTGCACCCTTTGATGTGGTATTTTGCTTTAGGACATGTTTTATTTCCCTATAAATTCATCTTGACTCTGTTTTCTCCCACTGAGAATTCACTTGTTCTCATGCCTAAAAATATCTTTCTCTACCTCCTTAATTTGTGGATTTTCATTGCTGTTCTCAGATAAAATGAAATATAGTGAAATAATGTCCCAGGATTTTCCTTGTTTTAGACTAGAAAGCCTAGCAGCAACAAAAACTTTTTAGCATGTTCCAACAAAATTTTGACTGAAGCAAATGATTCAAAAATCAAACCCAGTTGCAGAAGGGCACAACTGTCTTTGTCTATATTGTTCTCTACAGAAATAATTAACTTAGAAGTGGATTCACAATGGGTTGAGTTTTTGTCATTATTATTGCTTATTGTTTTTCACTTCTGAGCATCCTGACCTTTGCTATTATTTCTGTTGAAATGTTTCCGGGATTGACAATGTCAACATTATCCAGTGCCATCTGGCATGCACAGCTTCTGAATATCACTGAGCAGTTCCTTCATAAATCCCTTCGGCATCCATGCCCTGTTAATCTGCCCTGCACACATGAAGCAGCTGGATCTAGGAATTGGCCTGGGAAGAATGAAAGGGAGCTAGAAAATTTCCGTACCGTGGCCAGGAGAATGTAAAGCTGCGGGAAAAACAGTCTTGAAGAAATTGTCATTTTTCTTGGCACTGACATAAGAGAGAATTTGGCAGAGCTGTGGAGAGAGAATCAAAGGAAACCAATTTAAGAATCGCTGTCAAACCACGGGATTGAATTTTGCTTAGAGAGGAATTAAACACTCCAAGGCCATGGCAGTAAAATAGCAAGAGGGATTCTTGCTGTTCCTTACTTCTAGAAAACACTGGATTGGGAAATATGGAACAGTGCAGACATCATTAGGGTCAGAGTACGTGAGGAATCCTTTCCAACCTCTGCATCTCCACATGAGTGCAGTGTAAGGGCGCCTGGACTGGTGGCACCGAGAGGCAAAAGTAGGATGTGTAAAGACCGTCACCAGAGCACCCCGCCGGCTGCACAGGCTCCGAGGCCACGGATTGTTGCAGCTGCTTCTGGGCCACCACAGGCAACAGAGCAGCAGCTGAGATCAGTAAAAATGGAATCTGGGCCATGCTGGAGACTGTCAAAGAGACAATAGCCCTCATTTTTTAGCTCCAGTCCACTCAGCAACCACTCAGTATTCTCAAACAGATGCAACTTGAGATTTGAGCAGTATTTGTGTGACAAACACTACTCCTGTTTGTGTGTTATGAGCAGTATTTGTGAATTTCTTAGAGTTCCCTTACAGAAAAGGATGTAGGATACTGTACTGCCAGCCCTGGAGTTACCTTCCAGCCCTGCTACTGAGACCAGCATATCATCTTATCCACACAGTGGGTCCTCAGAATGCAGACCTAGCAGGTATTTGCTCTTAGCAAAACATCACACATCTCACTTACCAACACAATAAAATCTCTTGACCTTATAGTTTCCTGATTCTTTTTGTCCTTTAAGATGTTTCTGGGAAAATGATATAATTAGCCACCATGTGTAGGTCTATAAAACTTTTTTGCCTGTTAAAGCAAATGAAAATATATTCTTTTTGCTTTTAATGTCATATTTTGGTCATACACAGTTATTATACAATGTTCCACCTTCCTGATATTTACTAAATCAGATAAAAATTCTAGATGTCTGTCTCTACTCTAGGAATGTTGGTAGTATCAAGCTACTCTGAATATTTTTTATGCAATTTTTTTTTTTACTTTAAAGAGAATAAAACAAAAGAGGACAGAACAAAGCAGATCAGAACAGAACAACATAAGCAACACAGCACTTTACAACAAGACAACCAGATATTAACAATAGCTACCATAATGTCTCTTTCTTTGTAATAGTTGAGCATGGCTTCAAATACAATAATATCAAACATAACAAAATATTATAAAACCATTCAGGAAAGAATTACAAGGTATTCTGAACCAAATAACAGAAAATGATCAATGGCTACTATAATATCTCATTCTCCATAAAAAAATTTGTTTATATTATCGCATATATTAAAATCCCAATGAGACACAACATGATAGAATTGATGGTAATAGAAGAATAAAAGGTGGTAGGACTTCAAAGCAACACGATATTAAATCAGCAATGGCTGCCATAAAGTTTTGTTTTCTTTAGAACAGTTGTTCATGCCATCACACATAATAAAGTAAACAAAAAACAATAAAAAAACTCCGACTGATGAATGAAATCATTAAAAGGCTTCAAAGCTATATAATGGGGAATCATGATTATCATAAAATCTTATGTACTCTTAACATTTCTCACACTAAGGAGACTATACGGTATTTATACATGTGAGTTTGGTTTATTTCACTCAAGAGTATAGTCTCAAGTTGCATCCATTTATTTATAAATATCTCAAAGTGATCATTCTTTATAGCTGAATAGTATTCCATTGTACTTAGGTTGTTTCCTAGATCTTGCTATTACAAATTGTGCTGCTATAAACATGGGTGCACATATATCACTGTGATATGATGTTTTGAGTTCTTCTGGGAATATGCCTAGAAGTGGAATAGCTGGGTCAAATGGGGCTTCCAAACCCAGCTTTTTGAGGAATCTCCAGAGTGACCTCCACAGTGGTTGCACCAGTCTACACTCCCACCAACAGTGCAGAAGAGTTCCTTTTTCCCCACAGCCTCTCCAGCATTTGTTGTTGGTAGTGTTACTCTGAATCTTAAATGTTGAATACCATAGCCATTCACTGCCAACTTCAAAACCAACAGTTCCTCAAATCCCAAATTTAATAGATGTAGTGGGGAACAACAAAACCGGAAAACCAGAATAGAAGTTCTTTCTCTCTCTCATTTTTTTTCGTTCAGGTAATCTTTGGGCATCTCATTGAGCCTCAGTTTCCCCTCTAGAATGGACTTCCAATAGTATTGGCTTCCTACTTGATAAGCTAATTGTAAATATTAGAAAAGAGAGGCCATAAAAATTGGTATATAACTATGAGATGTTACTTTTGGTTGAAAAATATCTGTGCCATCCCCCTGAGTTTTAAGGTACTTTTTGCATGTGTGTCTATATATATGCATAAATAATCACATGTATGCTTGGAAGGAAAGAAGGTCCATGGTTTTCTTCAATGTTTCAAATAAATTCACTACCTAAAACTAGTTAGTAACCTCTAAGCTAGAGACATATGTTAGTGAGACACACAGGTATAGGCACATATAACAGGTGATCTAAGACATATGATCTAAAATACTGAGATTCAAAGTGCACACCCTTGTTACTCAACAAGAATCTATTAGGTAACTAATTATTTGCACAATACAGGCTTACTTTTGCTAACTGTAACCCTTTTCACTTACCATTTGATTGCTCAGAAAATTTTTTCTCATAGAAAAAAACTATGAAGAGACACTAAAGAAGGGACATTTTTTTCTCATAGAACAACAACTCACTAAAGAAGAGACATTTTGTCAAAGAAAACATTTCTATAGTTAGTAAACACATTTCACGGTGTACCACATCACCTGTCATTAGATAAATGCAGCCCCAGTGACAAATGAAAACCCAATGAGATACAACTGTGTACCTGCTGCTACCGAAAATACAGCCATCCCTGAAAACTGGAGAGGTGTGGAGAACCTGGAAAATTAATATGGTGCTGGTGGGAAAGTTCAGTGGGTGCAGCCATTTTAGAAAATAGTATGACAATTTCCTATATGGTTGAAAATAAATTTAATATGACCCTAAGTTTTTAATTTTAGCAATCGGCTAAGAGATATGAAAGTCTATGTCAAAGACATGTTATACAAATGTTTGTAGCAGCTTTGGTCAAAATAGCCCAAAACTGACCTAGATGTGGTGGCCTATACCTGTAATCTCAGAGTTGGAAGACTGAGGCAGGAAAATGCTAGAAATTCAAGGACAGCCTGAACTACATAGTGAAACTGCCCCTCACAAAACAGAAGTAAATACATACCTCAAAGTGGAGGAAGGTCACCAACCTGTATATGTGCGAACCAAATGTGGCATATCAATCCATTAGAATATCATAGAATAAAAAAGCATCAGGTACTTATTGATAAGTGCTACAAAATAAAAAAAAAACTTGAAAGTAGTACACTAAGAAGCCAGTCACACAAAAAAACATTTTATGAAATCACTTACATTAGATGTCCATAAATGGCAAACATGTAAAGCAGAAAGCCTGTCTTTGGTTGCTTGTGCTGGAGAGGAAACAATAGTGATTGACTCAAATGGCTTCAAAGGAAACTTGGAGATTAATGGAAAAGTTCTAAAACTGGATTACAGTGATGGTTTCCTAACTCTATAAACTTACTAAAGCTCACTGAATTGCACATGTGCAGTGAGTAACTGCTTGTTATGTAAATTATATTTCAGCGAAGGTCTTCTAAGGAGAGACATGAATCATGGACAGAATGTTTTGAGAAACAATTATAAAATTAGTATAAAGATTTACATTGAAGGTGATTCTAACTTTACAAGCATATTACAGTAAGTTAAAGTACCATCCCCTAGACTCTTCATGCCATAGTTTCTTGGTGTGTAAAATGAGCATAATAAGAACACTTATCTCATGAGTATCCCTTAATAGATGTAAAGGATTTAGAAGAGGTCTTGGCTCACAAAAAACATGAAACCCGTAATGAATATAAGTACTAACTAAAGATATTGTGCCACTTCCAACCATGTAAATTTTGTGATAACAGTTTCTTTTGATGTTCTTATTTTCTGATAGGAAAAATGAACATTAATAATCAATGACACCTAAAACTATAACCAATGATACTTTTCCAAGTTGGTATAAATGAAACACATAACAATAGAGGTTGTTCAAAAGTGATGTAGAAAAAACAGTGAGGTGGAAAAAACATTTGTAGTTCCATGGACTAGGTAAAGGAGAATGTAATTCTTTTTTACCTTTTTGGCTTTATTGTCATATTGTACCAAAAAAAGTCACTTTAATTTTTTTGTTTTCTTATTTTCTCGTTTAGCTGCTTAGTTACTGAACATCTTCCTTATCAATTACAGGATGAAGGAAAATTACGACCTCTAGAAGCAATAAAATTAGAAGGTGCTGAAGTTTCTGTTGATATAAGCTTGGGAAAACCATTTGTATTCAACTGTATCCCTCAGTCTGGAAATAGAAATTTTTGCCTATGTGCAACCTCAAACCAAGAAATGAAAAGGTAATTCATTAATCTTTACCTTATCAGTTTCATTATGATAATTCATTAATCTTTTACCTTGCCAGTTTCATTTTGAGTGGGCGAATGCTTCTTTAGCAGCGGTCTTACAGATTCTTGGGATTAGAGCAGGAAAGGAAATGGCTAATTTGTGATATGAGTGAATAAATTGGTTTTTTCCTTAAAAATCTGGTTCTTCATTATTCCTTCAGGATTTTTTTTCTAACTGAATTTTTAAAAATACAAGCTTATTCTGCTAACTCAATTGCTTTATTTCCATATTTTCTAAAAATGCTCAGCACTGCTATAGTATACATGTAATGTCCCCTTGCCAGATTTACATATTTTAGGCTAATTTGACAGATAGTTTTTGGTATAAAAATATTGTAGTAAGATTGCAACTTAGTTTACCAGAGTGAGAGGTGAGTGGCAGGGAGAAAAGCTTTGGAGGGGAATGAATTCAGTGGACATTTTGTGAGCGTATAACCCAAGTGAAGGGGAAAAAATATGCACGCACCCTAAGACAGTGGGCTAGGAACTTTGACCATAGCAACCAGTGTCATTACTCAATGTGTCTGCCAAACAGAATGGAAATCATTGGTCAGTCCAACGAGTCAGTTGGAAACTAGAGAAAGTACTGCAAATTTGGAATGAGAGATGTGATTGAGTGGGAGAAAACTCAATGACATAAAAGTAATTGGTCATCAGTGTTTAGTAGCCATAGCATATTGCTTCCAAAAAGCTTGAACCCAGCTCCAATGTTCAAAGATATAACAGACCCGAAAGTTTTGAGGTTAAACAATATACTGTCCACATGTATAGAAAACAATGTATTCAAATGCATATTGCTTTAAAGGTAAGTGAGGAAATACGATGACCCCAACTTGATAGTATTTCAATGCATGCACAAAACATTTTTTTATAAGTGAAATATGCTTAAAGTTTTCATGGAGTATCAGTATGATGAAGAGCTATCCTTACCTTAAAGATAAAGTGTTTATGCTGATGTTTTGAATGCAAAATAAAAGTTGAGAAGTGTTATCAGAGAAGACAAAGTGACACGGGAATTGAGAATAAGGAGAGAGGGCCTTTGGATGTAGTTAGCTAAGGTAGTTATTTCTGAGAGGCATAGCATGAGATTGGATAAGCACACAAGAAGAAATGGATCATAAGGGGGCAGGGGAAATAAATCAAGCTTTGGGGAGAACAGCAAATGGTGTGATCTGATTGGGAGTTAGAGAATTTAAAAGAAAACTGAAAAGGGTAGGCAAGATAGAATGGAGTGGCAGGTGCCTGGCTGAGACAAGATAAAGAAAATTCAGAAGGGACACCAATGGTATTCTAAAAGTAGCCAGTGTGACTTAAGGAAAGGACTCAGGACAGTGACCATTTATCTGTACCTCCATATTTTAAGGCCAGTACTTTACAGTTCTTATATCAATTGTCCTCAGCCCAGCTGATGTTAGTAAAGTCTATACCTTGGTAAAATGAAGTAATTAAATTATAGTAAAGAAGTAATTAAATTATAGTAAAGGAGAAGTATAAGATTTGTAAGCATTTTTTTAGTTTATTAGCACATACATAGTATGTAATATTTACATTACTGGTAGGTACTTGTATGTAACACATTCAAATTCCTCATCCCTTCCATCCCTCATTCCTCCATCCACCTCGTCATCCCCTTCCCTTTGAGAAAGATTTATTCCCCTACTTTCTATTGCCTTTCATTTTGCTCTGGGTTCCTCAAGTAAGAGAAGCTAAGTGATCTTTAGCCTTGTGTGTCTGATTTATTTCATTGAACATTAGGGCCTCAAGGTACATCCATTTTCCTGCAAATGACTCCAGTTTTTCTCTATGAGAGAATAACACTTCTCCCATACTGTAGTAGTGAGTACTGCATTTTCGTTATCTGTTCATCTGCTACCCACATTGTCCATGAGTAATTTTGTTTAAAATATACCAGGTGTAGGTGAAGTTTTGCCACATAGTAACACTAGTTTTGCAAGAATGCATCATTCTTCACTCAAGAAACTAGAGTGTCCACCTGAGTCTCAGGACTATCTAAGCCATCGCTTCAGCAAGAGCAAGCCCCTCTGAATCGCACTCACCTGGTCTCCTTTCATCTTCCCGTCCTTCAGGTGGCTTGAAGCAATGGACAGAGCAGCCCATCCCATCCACCAGGTAAGATTACCTTGGCATTTACCTCAGCTTTCATTCCACCTTTTCTTTTTTAGAGGGTGGAAGAAACAAGTGTGATGTCAGGGAGTTCACCCTGGGCTGCTCAGATCTGTTCTGAAATCTGGGGAAGGAGATTTAAAGTCAACAAATGTTCTGTTTATATCCTGCAGAGAAGCTTACATTGCTATATTGTTTTTATTTGGGGGATGTGGGGTTGTATGACATCTCTTCCAGTAACACTCAGCGAGGAGTTTAAAACTGGGATAAAATTGCTGTTTCACACAGAGCAGTCTAACAGTTTTCATGATGATAAAACAATGCTGCTGTTTTCTTTTCACTTGCAAAACATAAGATCTCAGGGATATCTTTGGATGGTGCAGTTGGCTGAGCAGTTTATTAGAGAATGAGCATATTACATTCAGATTTACAGTGCTTTATGCTCATATCTTTATACTACAGATGTATCAGGACAACTGTCACAGTCCGTTTCCATTCATTATTACCAACTTTGGGTCAACATAGCTCTTCATTTAACATTTACCTACAAAGTGATAGATAATTTCATAATATCAACAGGCAAGTCATCATTTCCATGCCTAAGCCATTTGATAGTTCTCTTTCTGAGTTTGTGCTATACAATATGTTAGGAAGAAAATTGTTTTCATACCCAATTGTTTCATATTTATGCTATGGATATGATTTTTAAGGAGGTTGTAGGCTTTCTTTACATATGCTTGTTTCCTCACAAAGTGGCATAGAAGCAAAAGTTTTTCACTTTTAATTATCTTCTCCACATAATTCAGCTCTTAAACATTTGAAAAAAAAATCCAGATTATCTGAGTCTGAATGTACTTTGCCTTGTAACTGTCCTTTCAGAACAATCACAAGCATCGTCCTATGACAAACAACAATGTTTCATTTTATCTGCAGCACAACACTCAGTGCCCTCACTCACCTCACCGCTGCATCATGCTAGTGAGCCTGGGTGTTTTAAAAAGTATCTGTTCTGCTAATGCACTCAGTGTCTGTAGCAAAGTGAAAAAATGCGCACCCAACTCCCAGCAGGCTTCCACTTCACAGCCAAGAATACAGCAAGCTCTGCAGTCTGAAATCTTTTCTACTCCTTCTTAAGATGAAAGGTCAAAAATAAAACCAAACAAAGCAGAAAAAAAAATGGCCAGCAGGAATAGGGTGCTCTGATAAAGAGATAAAGCTCAGCGCCTTCAGTCTCGGGTCAGAGTTCTCAGAAAGAGCCTGTCTCCCAGGCCCGGAACCGAAGGCTGCCTTCCAGGGGACGGGATTTCCATTTATCATCAGCCTTCCACATCACTGACCATGAGAGCCTCAAGTCAGGGCTGGCCCGGGGCATTTAACTCGTTCATTGGACAAATGGGAGTCCCACATAAAGAAAGGCAGGAGCTGGGAGCTTCGCTTACTCACGGTGGAGTTACCAGGAACAGGCCCAGGAGGACAATTCCTCCAGTGAGGCAGTCAGGCCTGGCACTGCCCGACAAGAATGTTAAAAACAGTCTTTGCTGAGGTGTCTATTTCCATTTCTTTTTCTATACAGGAACCACCCCCCCATTCTTTGGCTGATAGCCTTTTGATTTCCTCGTAATGTCACAGGAGCCAAACAGAAGGGATGTCCATGGGCTTGAAAAGGGAGAAAAGTTCTCTATGGACAATGGAGACATTATGTTTTCTGAACTCATTGCTCAAGTCTTCAAACTGTCTTAGCAACAGGGCCTTTCAGGTCAGCGACCCCCCAAAAGCTAAGCAGACTTCGTGCTGCTGGCCCTGGAAGTCAATGGCCTTTGGTGCTGGACGACCACTCAGAGAACCCCTTTGTGCTTCACCTGCAGAACCATGTGTGGGAAGACGTTACTCTGCACAACAGCAGCCTCCCGCCCCTGGCTATCAAGGACCCTGAGTGCCTGGGTCTTCTGCACCAGCTGGATAGAAGCATGGATGCCTGGGTCCAGCACTACTGTATCCTGAAGGACGGCTGCTTGTATTTCTATGCTAGCATTCGCTCCACCCAGGCCTCTGGTGAGGAACTACAATTGGAATAGCAGTAGTTTCTACAATAGCTTTACTGAGCTTTTACTGGGCCCTGTGCTTTGTGCCTTATCTTATAATCAGTCATCAATCCACCAAAGAAGAGGTATTCACTGTTCCCATTTCACAGATTAGAAGGCTGACTATAAAGTCTACATAGTGTAACAAATAGTGAGGAATGAGGTCAAGCAATGAAGCTGAGATCTGAACACAGCCAAGCAAATTCCAAAGCTTGTAGCCTTAACTCCTCATTTCTGCTGCCTAAAAAGTAAAATATAAATTCCTCTACTCATTGGTGACATTCAGAGTTATTGACAATCTTTTTCTTAGACAGGAACTCCATCTGTAGTATCCCCAATTTGGATAAAAAGAACACTATTTTCTGTGAGCAAGTGGTTTCATTTCCTAAAAATTAGTTCCCCCATTTATAAAATGAGAATAACTGCTATTTCACAAGACTGTTGTGAAGTCGAATGAATCATTGTCATTACAAAGGCTATCTACCTAAAGCTTTCTGTATGAACAGCTCTCAACACATAGTATGTTCATTTATCATCTATTTCATTATATATGCTTATTAAATTATATATACTATTTACAAGCTATATAGAAAATGAGTATCCCATTAATGTAGCTAACAATAATTATAAATGATTTCCACAAAACAGATTTTAACTTTCTTGTCATTTTGACAAAGTAAACTAGATATTGGTATCTTATTTGTGCTGGGTTTTGCCATATGAATAATACTTAAACAATGAGTAGTAATAAGCATCTTGAAATCTGAGTCATTTGATTTCCACTTTGGGCATTAATGCTTATGTTATTTAAGCTAATTAGACATACCAAAGGAAAAAGAGACATCCAGGGACTATCTGACTTTTTTGAAACTTTCCCAGAGATACACAGCATCACTTTATGGATCATTTTTCATCACTCTTTTCTACTTGGTCACACTCACAGTGATGACCCGCTCCACGAGATCATGCAGCTGGGAAGAGGCAGACAGAACAGGCTGTTTCTATGTTCCCCATACCCATGGCTTTAACAGCTAAAACCAAGATAAGAATTAAAGTAAATAAAACAATTAAACCTCCAAAAACAGTCACTGACTGGGACTTTTATCATAAAATATCATTACAAAAGGCTGGATGCTTTTAATTGGCAAATCAGTTAAGGTAATTTTCAAAAGAATGTTTCCATAAGTAGAAAGCAAGTGCCTCCAAAGAGAAGGCACCTAGTTCCCCCAACTGTAAAATGTTAAGAAAAGAGTTCCAAACCTCTGGAAGCCAAATACCTTTTCCAATTTCAAGAGTTTAAAAATAGTAGTGACAGCCACCAGGTGGCTTCCCTGATCCAGAAAGTCAGAGGAGGCTGGCTTTACTTGGGTAGGAAAGTCCTCGTTAGACAGCTGCAAGCTGCTATTATTAAATGGCCTGAAAATAATAACAGTAAAAGCAGCAATTATCACACAGAGAGTGCAGCTTTTGTACCAGTCTCTCTGGTAAGTGTTTTACCTATCATTTTATTTCATTTCTAAAAGAACCTCAGAAAATAGGTTATTATTTTATCAACAGGTTCAGAAACCGGTGCTTTTGGGAGGTCAAATAATTGACTCAACTTCCTCTGGATAGTAAAGGGTGAGGACAGAATATAAACCCAGGTAGCTTAAGTTATACTAACACAAAGAAGACATTGAGATATAGGAAAAACTGGAAGGATTGTTTATTTTGGGCTCTTGCATTGCACACCTCATTACAGATTCTTTCATGATTGCTTGCATAGCACTGCAGGACTTTACCTATCCTACAGATCCTTATTCTGGCTTTTCTTTCCCTCCTCGCCTTAAAGCACCCTAACTCCACCCAGAGAGCATCATATTCTATTTCCTTAGCACATCTTGTCTCCCAGTCATGCTTCTGATTCTGTACCCGTGCTTGGGCCAACTACCTGCTTCCCCTAAATTCTTCTATACCCACTGATTACCCAGTACATGCTGTCTTCAAAATGCCTTTTTAAATCTTTTTCTGCTCTAAAGCAATTCTAGATGGTTCTAGATAAACAAACCTCACTTTTCTAAAGTTACCTAGCTCCTGATACCTATCACAGTCTACCTTATATTTTATCTCTTGATGACCATCTTATCTTTTTAAGGGAATTATGTGTTCTAGAAATTACTATAAATGTTCATTGATGAATAAAAAAATTAAGAAATGGACACCTTGATGACCTCAGTAGGTCATTATTTCCAAGAATTATGTCTTTTCACTCATTTAATAGTGGAGAAAGATTTGAAGATTGTACAGCTAATTCAAAAGCAAAACTAGCATTCAGCCTACCATATGCATTTTGCCTTTCTGCTGTATCACATTCTGCTTAGACATAAGGAATTATCTAATTTCTTTTTTCAAATGTTCCCTTCAAAATAAGCCCTTTTTTCTTTCCCAGCCTTGCTTCCTGAATATTCCCATCTTAACAGATCCTCAGTTTACAGACCCAATTATCTCAAATATGGATTAAAACAGTATTTTTAAAAAAATAAATAAACCCTTTCATTCTTTTCCCAGTCTTATTTCTTAAATATTCCCATCTGTACAAGTTGTCAATTTGTAAGTCCAATTACCTCAAATATGGATTAAAACAATGCTTTTGTTACTGAAATTCCAACAGAAAATTTATATCTAGGCCATGTTCTAAAATAGAACTCTGTTATTTTGTTTGTGTCCTTACTGCATTTACACGATTCCACTGTTTCCTGAATAAAAAGTACAGTGTGCCCACCCCTTCCGCTCTGACTGCCACTTGGGTCACAGGGAGGCGCCCCTGGGATTCAGTGGCTGCTAAAATTTCTTCAGGGTTGATGGGATTGTGCAGGAGCTCTCCTGAAGTACTTTAAATTTGAACTTTAACTCAAGGTTCATGTTCCCTTCCTAAGGGTACTCTGAAGCTTCTTGTATATCTTAACTTGAATCATAACCGAAGGCTCACAGCCGGAGAGCCAGTATAAGACTCTAGACAGAAAGGAGTCATGGCCAGCTCCCATGCAGCCATTCAAATTACCTATGCCCTCTCCACCCTCCACTATCAGTCACTGCCCTGAGAATCAGCACTTTTTCAGAGGATAGAAATATACTTCCTAGTATTATTCGAGAGGAGACATTACCATACAGAACATTCTCCATTTCAAGGACTATTACAAACACTTGATAGCCCTTCCTCTATCTTATCTTTCCATAACATCCATTGTGATTTTCCCATCACAGGTGAGAAATGTAGAGAACAGTTAACTCACAAGCTAGTAGTCACTCAGCCATTAAGAGATTAGAAGCAAAATGGGAACAACTTCTGTTTGAATGCCCTACCCAAACTCTTAGCCTCAATGCTACATGCAGTACGTACCTCTAGCAGAAATTTCTCTTCTTGAGGTAGCACTAACTCAGAAATAATACGTGTCTGCTCTTTGAACTCTGGACATCAGCACTGTGACTAAATTAGCTAACGTCCACCAGTCAATTTTTTATCACAGGGTCTATAGGAATTGCGGGAACAGCAGTGGAATTTGTTGAGAATGGCTAAAGCCATGTTATGCTCTGTAAACTGTAAGCATTATAGTGTTCGTTTTCACCTACCTATGTGTGGAACATGAATCATTTTTACTCATAAAATCTATGCAAAGTTCTAATACTCATTTTCAGTTTTTCTAAGTAATGCAGAGGAAATGACCTTAAACTGGTCTAATCTGTAATTCCTCCTTCACTTGTAGTGTACCAGGTCTACTTAGCCTTACACACCCCACCTTGATCCAGTTCCATGACCTTCTGTGGTAACCCTGAAGCAGGCCTTGGTTACTGCTCACGCCAGTGCTTCTCAGGTTGCAAGTCTGGTTCTGTGAGTGAGTCATGCAATCACTGTAATTGGTTGTGATGAATATTTTTAAAACAACTGAACAGAATTTAATAGAATAGAAAGTACCATGCATACATCACCATATCTCACAAAGCTTTTAGTCAATAATATGAAGCCATGTAGATTTGCATTTATTACATTTTTAGATCACAAGTTAAAAAAGTCATGAAAATACTGACATACGATAGTCTTTGCATATGTCCTTACACCAGTCTGGTCAGCTCTCGGCCAGATTCAGGGGTGCACACCTGTAATTTCAGCACTTGGGAGCCTAAAATAGGAAAATCATTTGAGCCTAAGAGTTGGAGACCAATCTAGGCAACCCAGTAAGACCCTGGCTCCAAAATAAGAGGAGAGAGTCAATTTTATGTTCAGAATCTTAGAAACAAAAGTACGTAAGAAGAGTTGCTTGCGTTCAAATATTTTTCTAATATATCTGCTATGCATTGCTGTGTTCTTGAGACTCTAGCTTCTGTGACCTGATTGCTTGGTCATAGCATCTCAATTGCTTTGCTGTTTTATACATTGTTAATTTTATTTTTATTTTACTCATTGCTTTATGTTCTCTGTTAATAATCTGGGAGGCTTCTTGTGATATTTTCTATTTCTAAAGGTGTTTGTGGTTTTGTTGGCATGACTTGTGTCTTGTAATAACAACAATCTAAAAGTTAAAAGGATACTAAGGACAACAAGGAATGTCAGGGAAAAGATAAAAATAATGGAGCAGAATACAGCAAGATGTGGGAAGCAAGATGACAGTGCTAGTTTCCTGTAAAAATCCTATCAGACATCTCTTATCCCACACTTTACTTTCAGCTAAATATCCTCTAACGGGTAATGTGGGAGTGGAAGACATAGCCTCCTCAGTTCCCCAAAGGCTTTCCTCACTGCCAAGGCAAGTGCTAGCCTTGAAGAATATGCATTGTT
This sequence comes from Dolichotis patagonum, assembly GCA_004027295.1. Classification (NCBI taxonomy): domain Eukaryota; kingdom Metazoa; phylum Chordata; class Mammalia; order Rodentia; family Caviidae; genus Dolichotis; species Dolichotis patagonum. The sequence goes on from PVJX010003850.1 coordinate 62,207, forward strand.
GGCTTGCATGTGCCTGCTAATATTTAAAAGTCACTATGTAAGTATTCCAGAAGCCCCATTAGTCAAATGCCTTTATATGCGCCTGAAGGCCCTTGTCATTCACCATACACTTGATGACTTTTTTCCCTTTTATTGCTCTCCAACAAAGCCTGGCAGTAACAAATCATGACCGCTGACTATTGTTCATGAATAAATCACATCAAGGTCTCTGTGCACTTCTTATAAATACATATTTTACATTATTGCAGCAAGTGGGACATGTCATGCTTACACAATTCTGCAGCTAACATGGTGTTGGCTCGATTACTATCACTACTCACTGAGACCCAGTGAAGTCACTTCCAGTGAAATAACGAGGTTATAATTGGATGCCTTGCTGCCAAACATGTATACCACACGAGTGATTGGGAAAAGAATCAGAAAACTTTTCTGTTTTGTAGTAGGTTTTTTGGACAAAATCTTCTATCCATTATCAAAAAGTAGAGACAAGAAAGAGTATTCATAACTTAGCAAAAAAAAAAAAAATCTCACAAATAGAAAAGCCAATGCAGTAACCAAGACAGTAGCACATAATGCTGTGTAGCATTATTTGAAGCAGAGAATTTAGATGGACAATACTCTATGATACTTCCTTAGGTATTCTGTTACCCCGAAACATGTAGCACTTTGTCCACTCCACTTCCAATATATGCCCAAAGGTCTGAAAATATATACCTAGGGGGGAGAAAAACTTGTACATGAATGTGCATAGCAACATTATTCATAATAGCCAAAACATTGGAGAAAATTTAAATGCCCATCAACTAATGAATGGATAAATAAATGGTGATATATGCACACAGTGGAAAATAATTCCTCAGTAGAAAATAATTCCTCAGTAAAAAGAAGCAAAGTATTAGTGTAGGATGTCATAATGATAAACCTCAATAACACTATGATAAGTACAGAAGTCAGTCACAAAATAGCAGCTATTGTAGGATTTTATTTGTATGAAAAGTTTCATAAAACACAAAATGCAGAATTGCCCTAAGGCTGGCTTGGCACAGTGCACAGGTAGTGACTACCAAAGGATATGACATTTCTTCCTGAAGTGATGAAACTGCTCTAACATGAGCTTATGGTGATGATGACACAGCTCCATAATTAAACTAAAAGAGTATTGAAATGTACTTTTAAGTAGATGAGTTTTATGATGTATAAATCATATTCAATAAAACTATTTTAAACTTCTTTATATATAACTATATAGATACAGGAAAGAAATCACCCACTAGATTAAGTAAGCACCATATACTGAAATCTAAACCAAAAATGTATCAGTTTCTAACGCAAATACTTCCGTAGAAGTTAGTTTTAAAATGGACTCTTCTTGAATGAAGATAGAAGTTTGATGTTGCATCGAACCCCTCACGAAATAAGCAAGACTTTTTCCTAATTTTTAAAATTCCCCAAGTCATTCATTTTGTTTAAAAAGAAATTTTTCATCTTCCAGACAGTGTGTATTGGCACTGTGCAAAGCCAAAAGGAAAACAGAAGTCAGGGTCTTGGTTACTTCCCTCGTCTCTGTCACTGAAGAACAATACCCAGCATGAATAGGAAAAGTTTCTGCTGCTGGAGCACAGCTGATGGAGGTTTCCACCCCTCGCCCACTGGCCGTGGCCTGGCAGAGGGCATCGCAGAGGAAGAGCAGCTCATGGGATGGGGGAAGCAGAGGGAGTAAAGCAGGAACCAGAGAGGAAGATAAACCTTTCTGGACCACACCCATACCCCAGTGACCCCTCTCCCAACCAGACCCTGAGTGGAGTGGCACAAATCCGAGCGGTGTTTTCGTATTCTCCTTGTTAGTGTAGTGCACTACAGGACTCCTGGGGGAAGTTAGGGCATGAGAACAAGAGTGAGCTGGAGGGAGAAAACTCCTCACATCTTATCTTCACCATCACCGCGACTGTGCAGTCTCTGTGGGAGATTCAGGCTACCGCACAGCACCAAGACACCATGAAACACAGACTAGGGTTCAGAGTTTCCAGAAATTTCTCCTATTCTAAGACATTTCCCCCTGACACCCCTACACACACACACACACACACACACACATTCCTAAACAATGGAAACAAAATTCAGGCCAAGCAACATATTTTATAACCACTAACATGAATTCAAAGGACCACTAGAAAGATATGACCTTTTCAAATCAATCCTGTATTCTCATTACTAATTCCAGATGGTTCTTTCATATCACCCTATCGGTTCATATTTTTAAAGTATGCTTTACATAGTCACAAAGAAAGAAAAATATATATTGGTGGTAGAAACTGCCTCATTATGTTTTAGAAAGGATGTTATAATGGTTCTGTCTCAGACAATGCTGTTTAATTTCCCTATAATGTGATAATACAGGTGCTGTTCTTTGACACTGAAAATTTTATTTCAAAACGTGTCCCCTGCTAAGCAAGCTAGTTCTGGCACACAGTTACCCAGAACAAAATGCTGATCGTGTGGTAAGAAGATTGCACAAATGGAAGCCAGAGAATTCAAATTCTATTACCAGTCTTGCTACTAATCATTAATTATTGTGTAATATTCTATTACTTACTCTTTGGAAGTCTCAGTTTCCTCACCTGTAAAATAAGACACCTGGATGGGGGACTTTCTTCACCCAAGAAATCTTCCTGACACCTTCTCCAAAATTTTCACCTTCTACTCTTCCCTATTCTCACTGGACTTTTTTTTTTTTTGGTCTTAATGTTTTGTAGGTGGCCTGTATCTGCAAGGATATAGGGTAAGTGAACAGAGTCACAGCTTCAAAGAATCAGTAATTGAACTCAAACCTCCATCAGAAGAGTTCAAGACTTTCTATTTCTGTGCAGAAAACAAGACAGAAAACCAACGGTAAGCCAAGGGCTTTGTATTTCATCTTTTTAAAGCTCCTGACAAAGTCTCTTTAGAAAACCCTTGTCCTTATTTTCAAAAACCACATCTTCAGTTAAATCCCTCCCTTTCCTTGAGCTTTCCATAGTTAATTTTCCTTCGGACATTTTTCTTCTTGCAATGTCTTCACAGGTGCCTCTTCTAGAAGAATAATTTTTAATGGAAAAGTAGTCCTCACTTCTTCCCAAGGCAATGTGAAAAATCCATTAGTACCATAACCTGTAAAATATTATAATTCATAAACTCATCAATTTTTATTTCACCTCTTTTCACATATATGTTGGTTGTTGTCTTTTATTATAAGCCACCAACGGTCATAAAACTTACCTAATTTGTGCTATATTAAGGGTCCAACTTGGTATGCACAAATGAAAACTTGGTTAATAATGACTCCGAAAAATAAAAGCAATAAAGTTAACAGTGACAAAACTGTGAGGCAGAGCAATGTTCCTTGGCCCCAAAAGCATCCCTCCCTGAACCTGCGGTCCCCCTAACCTGCCTCTAATACCTCAAACATCATTTGCCTTCTGTCTCCCCTCTACCCTCACGTGCTCCATGACCATCCACTGATCCAGACCTGTTTATCCAAACATCTGGATGATGGGACATGATCTAATGAAAAAATTTCTTCTAACACCTTCTTAAAGCAGATGACTTGGTAAAAATGTCCAGAAACATTTAAAAGAACTATCTACACAGTTTTAAGCCAAAGAAATAGAATTACAAAACTGGAATTGCAAGGATCTCCATCAAATGATCATTTGGGGGAGATTATGAATCTCTTCAAATTTCTCCAGTGGTGTAAATTTTGCCTGTGTCTCAAACGTCAAAGGATGCACCAGAGCTAGGACGATGACTACTAACCAGCTAGATTCTTTGCCAGGATCTTCTTGCCGGGAATACAATCTGGATGGCGGGTGCAGACAGTCCTCCTGAGCTTAGCTAGCTATCAGAGAAAAGGCAGCAAGACAGACTTAGCTGCCATATGATAGAATCCACTGGCTTCTCCAAGAGAGGAAGTGAATAGCTGGATCTCACTGCTAAGTCCGTAGGGGATTTCCACAGTCAGAAACAATATTGTGCCATTAGGGAAATAGTTCAAAGCAAGGCAGCTGACTGCTCTGAAAAGCGTGGAACTCTGGATCCACAAGCTACCCCATTTACCCCTAAAGCTAAGCTTACAAAGTAACACAAACTGCATCCCACTCTCATAAAACCATAGCTTCTTATAGAATGAGCCAATCACTGTTTCTCAGGTACACTGCTGGAAACATTCCTGGGGAACGCATTTTGGTCATAGTTGACGTTATTTTGTTAAATGACATTTGCCCTGGAAATAACTGTAATATGAACATATTTTATTAAAAACATTGATCAGGAAAATGAAAAGAAGGAAAAGGAGACTTAACTGGAGAGTTTGTTCTGGTTTCCTTGAAGTCAACAAATAAATATTTTGTTTCTTTAGCAATATTTGATTGCTGTAGGTTTGATCAACCAAACTCTAAAGTTAAACAGAAACAATAAAATGCAAACAGCAATTTTAAAAACATTGTAGGAGCAGCTCTGTTAATCTTTATTAGCAAACATTATACTCTCTTCTGCTTATATTATTTTTCAAATTTATTTTTATTGCTATTATTGCATATACCACATTTGGTATTTTACCTTCTTAATCAATCCCAAATGTAAGGAGCATGGTTAATCTTGTTAATTTTAAGCTCAATAAACAAGAAAAACAACTAGAAACTATATTAAAGAATTTTGTAACATTTTACTTCCCCAGAGTCCAATAATTTGTTTAATGACCTATTTCACACTATATTTTTTTTTCCTGCAGATGGATTACAGCTCTGAAAACATCCATCAAAAAGTGGCTTCCTTTGCATCAAGCTATTCAAGATTTTATGAACTGACCTCTCAAAGAAACCAAAATGTGAAAGAAAGTAAAATTCTTAAGAAAAAGCATCTATAAGATCAGAACCAACTTATTGCAAGAAGAAACAAAACCTTACAAAGCATTCCAAATTATTATTCCTCTAATATATTAAAACTTTGTGATATGGTTATGATTTTGCTTTTGACCCAATGCACCAATACATAATGTAATGTTCAGGTATACCAATAATATCATTATTTTCCCCCAAGCTGCATATTAGCATTAAAAATGGTAGCTCCTGTAATCCCATCTTTTGAAGCATAAATACATTAAAAATTTTAAATTGTATTTTTTATCTTACATTCTTTGCTAAATATTCCATTCTGTGCTTTGGCTGTATGCTCTCTAGAATGCCTTCAGACCATGCTGCAGAAACTGATGTTTGGGAAAATTAAGAACACAGAAATGAAATAGCTTAAATAATGAGTAAATATTATTATATAATATATTAATCAGTAAAGTCTTGTCTCTTAGGTCATCTTACAATAAATATGCCCGAGTGTCTCTAAAGATTTTCCAGGTAGAAGAATATAATAAAAATTATTGTTAAGAAAGATAAAATAAAGAATTAGATTGACTTTAGAGGAATACATTTATCTCAGACATGGGTCTCAAAGACATGAGTGTCCATTACTATGTGTATTTGTCACACCAAAAACCTAAAATAAGCAAGAATGTTTCAACCTTGGTCCTGAAAGTAAAATTTAGAGAACTTTGAAAGAAATTTGATACATTGGCTTCATGTCTCAGTGGAACAATCCCTGTATTGTATCCAAGATGTTGTGATGCATATCGTTCTGTGGAACATGGATCAGAGATTTCAAGGAGTTCAGCGGTAAGTTCAACTGCCCTGGAACAACTGACAGAAAGACTGAAAGGATGTGACATGGATCGGAGAAGCAAAGAGGAGTGGAGAAAAAAAACTTATTTTTTTCATAAAATAATAGTGTATTGGAGCTCACAAGGATCTCACATCTCAACTTTTCTTCTTCACAGATAAGGCTCAGGGAGGTAATTGCCTGTTGAAGATTACACAGGATGCTAACAGCAGAACTGGAATTCAAAGCAAATCTCCATCTCTAATGTTTTCTTGCTCATCTAACCCTCCTCATGAACCCCAGGATACGTGATATCATTTCAGACACAAAGAAACCACTCACTACCCAGGTTATCAAATGCTTCTAGTCTTCAGCTGAGAACATAAACACATCAATTCCAGCATTAGTCTTGTTTACACATCGACAATCTCAAGGAAGAATTTCATGTTAAGTCAAATTCTATCTTTTTTCCAGAGACTCTTAAATGTGGGGGAAAACATCAGTGCCATTTTGGAAAGAATTCATTGTTTTTTGTTTTTGTTTTTGCTTTTTGTCTTTTTGAGATAGAGCCTCACTATGCAGTTTGGGCAGGCCTTGAACTCATTATGTAGCTCAGGTTGGCCTCAAACTCACAGAGATCCTGCAGCCTCAGCCTCTCCAGTGCTGGGATCACAGGCATGAGCCACCATATCAAAGCTGTAATTTCAATTATATTCTTTTCTAGAGATTCTTAAGTGCAAAAATAATACCAAAATTCATGCCATTTTTGCTAAACTTGTTACTCCCTTTTTGCAAAAAAGAATGTGAAGTCCTCAAGAAGTCACTATAGTTTCACTTGTTGTTTATCAAAATTTAGATAAAGGAGGCTTGTGAGGGTGTGAGATGTACATGTACTAAGAGAGGCTTCCTGAACAAATCTCATAATCTAAAAATTTTCAATTAACAACAGGCAGTCCTCCACTCTGAAAATGGTCCCTTTGTTCTCCCAATATCTGCCACAGTAATAAAGAGGTCTTTCAGCAGCAGCATCAGTAACGTTCATGTCAGAAACCTGGGGCTCCTACATCTGCTCCCCAGCAGTCCTCTCTGCCTTCCTGGAGCCCAGCCTGGAATGCGCAGACCATGCGGTTACCAGGCAGCCAGCGAGGGACCGCGGCTGCTGCAGCATGGGAGTTGAGTTTTCCTCGAGAGAAGGAAACAAAAGCAAATAACCCAGCCAAAGGTGAACAGCATTTTCTCTGACTCAAAGATTCCTATTAGTTACTTGAAAATGAATGGTATCAACATTCAGAGCTCAGAAACACGCCCCCAAACCTACTGTTCTTATTCTTGGAAATTTCTACAGACTTAAACACTCTTAGACATTAGGAAAATATGTTGTGGAGGAGAATTTTTATGCAGAGTGTTTTTACTTTTTATGTGATTCCCAGAGATTTATGACCTCTGCAATAAAAAGGAGAAAAAATAGTTCTAACATGAAGAATGTTTCCCAAGATTCACCAGACTTCCATCTCCAATAGCTATAATGAGGAGGGAAAAGTGCTAGACCAGCCTTTTACACTTTCGGCCTCTGACTGTGCATTTTAGAGTTAGGCTTTTGGCAAATCAGGGCAGGTTCTCCACCAGCTCACTGCTCAGTCCCTCGGTGTTCACAGAGCACCTGCTGTGAGCCACATTTCCTGGCTGCTGAGGTTCCACTACTATTAAGAAGCAGCAGGGTGGAAAATTCATATCAGACACGGCAGCCAGTGAGTTCCAGTTCAGATTCTAGCTCTGCTACTTCCTGTCTGTGACTAGACAGGTTACTTGAACCCCCCTTGCTTTAGTTTCCTCATCCATAAAGACGGTAGTTATATACTTGCCCTGCGTTATGAAAACACAAGGTGAATATGTGAAAAGTGCCGGCTCAATGTGCAGCATCAGTTTACTCAATAGGATCATCATTAGCAAGGACTTGTCATCTCATATGTGGACCTCATGTCTCTGTGGCCGGCTTCAGAAAAAAACTTATCTTGGCTCCTTCATCTTCTTACCAGCAGCTGCTGAGGATATATGAGAGATTCCCTAGAGATTCTGTCGAGAGAGGATCTAGCAGAACAGGTGAAGGGCAGATTCTGGATTTCTGAGTCAGATACCTCAAAATATTGCCTATGTCAAAACCAAAAAACTGGCTTCCAGTTGTTAAAACTCCATCGGTGCATCTCTTTGTTAAATTTGGAAGAGCTTTCACCAGTATTCCTGGAAATTCTAATCTAAATATGAAATGTTCCCACAAGGTTTCTGCAGGCCTTTGTGTGCTGATCTGACACTGATCATCATTGTGCTTCATCTGGTGGTGCAGAGACTAGAAGGAAAATCACTGCACTCTTCTGCTCTCGGGTTCCTGGTAGAATTGTATTCATAGAAGGTAAATTAACAAGTATCTAAAACACAACAATCTGTTCCCCCAGGAAGGAAATACTAAAGCAATCAGCCTAGCTCCTTCTTTGTCTCACCCTCAGAGTTCAAGAAAATTTTCTCAATAATCTCTTGCCTTCAAATCTGTCAAGCTTCTGCTTGGACTTGGAACAATATTTTTGTTCCCTTCTTTTAAGAAAAAACATACATTCTCCACAGAAGTTTGGCTAGTGGTGGAATTTCATTTTTCATCCAAATCTGCTCAGCAACCATGTATGTAAAGGTATTGAAACTACGTGACAGTTTTTATAATAGCAAATGCTCAACTATAAGGATAAATTCACATCATATATATGGTTACCATATTTACATATATATATTTGGGATTAATAAACACCTTTTCATATGTTTCCAAGTCTTTTTTTTAGAATAGAATCCATTCTTTGTCAGAGAATTTTCACTTCAGTGACTCTTCATAGGCCATTAGCCTAACTCAAATGACTACCCAAGATACATAAACAAAGTATTGAATATTTTAGTTAGCTATTGATAAGTCTTTTGAAGCAGAATGGAAAGAGATCACATCTAAAATTATGCCTGTAGGGAACCAGGAATATGACTGTCTTGCTGACTCCATGGCCTAAAGCCTGTTTAACACTCAACATACACTAATGTTCAATATTCATCTAGTAAAAGTATAAATAAATGAGTCCCATTCATTAAGCTGATCACAAATGAAATCTGAATCTGATCATTTTAAGTTTAAACTCTAAGTTCCATTGACATTTGAGGTCCTGAAAATTACAGAAAGTTGTGGGGATAACATCAGCATCGATTTCCTATAATTACAGGAAATGGAGCATCCTCCTTTGGGGTGGCCTGATTGGAGCATGAGAAGTTCAGTATATCTTTCTCTCTGGTCTGCTGATTTTTGCTCCTCTGATTCGTTCTTTCTCCTTGAAAGCTGGCTTTAGTTGACATGGAGCGTGAATGCATGAATTAGAAGTCTTAAAACCCAGTGAGGGTCACAGTCTCTTATCACATGCCCACACAGAAAGATTACTATGAAATACGGCCAGAAAATAGACTAGCAAAGTCTTTATATAAATTATATCTAGTATCAGTAGATTAGGGTTAGAAATTCTGCCACTCAGCAATAGCAGTAAAGGCCTCCACAGCAATATATATAGAAGACCCAATTTCAGAATGACAGGTCCTCCCTTAATGGTAGCTCCCCCTTATTAAAGATAAGAGATAGGAGCCTTCATAGTTCTAGAGCACTTGCTCCCTCATAGAAGTGAATCTGAACTCTATTCTTTCCAAATATCAAAAATAAAGTCTTGTGACTTACATGGTGGGATCTGGAATGATACCTAGGCAGCTGCTGTTCAAACTGAGCTGCTGTTATTTGCCATTAAAGAGCCTTGAATGACTTAGCTTCTAGGTCAAGCCATTTTAAGAGAAGGTACTATTAGTAATTGTACTAAGACAACAGATATAAATAGGAAAAAAAAACAATAGGCAAAGAAAGACTCATCTCGACTTATGAATAATCCACAAATTGGTGTCCTCTGCTTCCTTAGGCACATGGAAGAACATGACTTCTGCTGACAGTGTCAAGTTTATGTGACCTCAGGTCCAGTTTTCTGTGAGATAATAATTTCTCTCTCTTTCAACCCTAATTCCAACAAATAAAGAAATTACTCGTGACCCAGGAGGTGAGATCACATTGTAAGTATCACATTTTGAGAGCTCTGCAGCCCTGACTGTATATTTGCTTGGTGTGAAGTCGGGGGAGGGAGGGTTGCATCTACCCAAAGTGGAGTCTTCAGAAAGTCATTTGTTGGGATGTACCCTACTTACATGAGCTTACAATATGGTGGGGGGGACCTCGTAGCCAAAGAATTCTCATCAAGAAGACTACAGTTTAATGAGCTTGTCTGTCGTCTACCAGTGGGCGCTCACAGAAGAAACTCCTGCCAGACAAAAAGCAAAAGCAGCCACAGCCAGATATTGAGTTATGGCCCATGACTCTCTTTCCAGCTCAGATACCAACTGATTGGATTGCCCGTGGCAGGTCACTTGATATTCAGATATTTAATTTCTTCACCTTTATTTTTGTACTCTGTAGACTCAGTTGGAAAATAGATTTCAAAACTAGTTTACTTAAGCAAAAGTTCTTGAGACATTATCCTTTTTACTGCACTGCTAAGAGTTACCCCATACTCTTAAAAGATTGCCATGTCTTACAATAAATTATAATGTAGTCCAAGATGATGAACAAAGTACAGTTATCTGTAATTAAAATGACAAATTCAACTCAAAAGCACATAGCCATTGTTCAAATAATAATGAGTCAAAAACCAGACCTTTTATACAACTTCACTACTGTGTTGATTCTACAGCAGAGAATGAAGTGTTACATTGTGAGTGTGAGTTTGAATTGGGAACCCTCTTGGGTGAATGTCATTGAACCACATCAAACCTTTTATTTTACTAAAATTTCCCTTTTAGTCATTCCAGCTGATTGTACACACTTGTCCTTCATACATCAACTTCTTTAATTATATATATAATATATAATTATATATGTAATATATAATTATATAGATATAATGTTTTGTTGAGTGGGTCCATTTAATTGTAGTCACTGTAATAATGACTTCATTTTGAAAAGAACTGTGCTATGAAATAAATTAGAACTTTGTTCTCAGGAATTTTAGTCTATTCTTACCACAATTTAAGATTATGATCCAATAGTTTTGTTCTACTCTCACATGGACTTTTCAATAGAATTTCTCTTCATCTGTAGTGTCAGTTGCATAGGAAATCTTATTCTGCTTGGACCAAGACAGTCATATGTGCCCTCAGTTCTTTCAACATTATTATATTTTCTATGAATTAATTGCAGGTTTCCCCTAAAATATACTTATTATATTGTTTTCAGGATTTTTTGTAACTGTTATGAAAATATCTTCCTGTCTTTTTGGAAAATAATGTCTTTATCAGTCTTTTAAAAAGGCTTTCTTATGAATTCCTAAGCCTTGAAGTAATATAGTTAATTTTAAAAGTTTCACGTCAGCGTTTTAATTGAACAAAAAATTCCTTGAAATGGAAGAGCAGTGATGGCGATTCCAAGCTGGGTGTGGTGATACAACCTTGTGGGCCCAGGTGCTCAGAACGCTGAGGCAGAAAGATCAGTCAAGCTCATGTACTTGAGACCAGGCCTTGCAACGAAACAAAACTTATTCTCAAAACTAAGTAACACAGACAAATAAATGAGCAATCCCCTTCCCATGTAGTCCTCTAAACAGACTATCATTAAAAATCGGAGGTTCTCTTTTTCCCAAAACTCTCCCATTTACTCCCTTGTAACCGTTATGTTTTTACTTTAGGAACTTCTACCTGGTTCCAAATGCAGCTGCAGCTTAGAACCCTGTGCATATGACTTAGCTAAGGAAAATAGAGGTGCTAATCCATGCATTGCTAGAGAGTTATAAGTGTTGATGCTTTATTGAAAATAAACAAATATGTCCTATCAAATAAGGTCATATTTCCATTATACCTTGCTACAAAGTCTATATGGTTCAGAAATCAAGTAAAATAAATGCAGTCTGTTGACAAAACTGTGTGGAATTTATTTCTTCTCATGTATATTGGTAAAAGTGCAATAGGTCACTGTCCAATTAGCAAATAATAAACTTAACATGTAGGAAAATAAGACTGTAGTGTCAATATATTTGTCAAAATAACATTAGTTTTGAGGTTTTTTGGTTTTTTTTGTTTTGGTTTGGTTTTGGTTTTTTGGTACTGGGGATCGAACTCATGACCTAGCACTTGCCAGGCAGACGCTTATGCCGCTGAGCTAAATCCCCAGCCCAACATTAGTTTTGAAAATGTACACAGCTTTTTAGCCTCTGTGACACTGCATTCATTCATTCATTCATTTTCAATACAGGCTTAGTATTGGAGAATAATAGCTCGGTAAGCAAAGTCTCTATTCTCACTGAGGAGCTGACCGCCTCACAGGAAATCTAACCATTAGCCAGCCATATGGTAAATAAATGAATCAGAAAAACACAAAAAGTGATGAGCACAAGAAAGAAAATAACCAGCTCATTCAAAGAAAGAATAATATTAGTTAGACAGAGTGGACAGGAAAAGTCTTTTAATTAAAATGAGACCTAGACATCGGAAATAGCTAGGTTTCTGTTTGAACAAAGAAAAAAAATGAACCATTAGAAACAAGTTTTCAGATGCAAAGAATTTTGCTTAGCAGGGAGCTGGTAGTCCTTCCACACGGGGCCAGGGCAGACGAGTCAGAGTCAGACTGACAAATCTACTGAGGCCAGAATGGAGATGGGGTAATCGCGGGCACTTAGGACCCCCAGTCATGTTGTCATCTCTGAGGTCACCTGGGAGGAGAGGCATGAATGAAGTCACTGTGATGGAGTCTTACAAAGGTAGACATTGCTCTAACATTGAGGTCTTAAATATTTTTGCTAAGAGCCTGCAACTCCTAAACAAACTAACTAGCAATTAAAGCAACATTGCTTTTTGTGGTCTCATATTTTCCCCATAATTTTTGACTAATAGTTTAAAGGTAAAACGTGGTAAATTTAGGCAACACTACTAAATCGCTGTAACTATTGGCGTTACTAGCAGTGAGAGTAGAATGAATGGATACTCATGTATTCTGATTTCCTAACTCTGGTTTTCACCACATATATACACAGTCATGGATAATTTTTAGATAATAATGTGTTGTAAGCTAAATAACTTCTTTATTCTGCTGCTATTAGGCTCAATTGAGTATTGCCATGATTAATGGGTCTTTTATAGGTTAAATATTTTCATAATTTTATTTTGTTCCCTTTCAAAGCCTCAGTTTGTATCCCTAAAAATCTGCCAGTTTTCTCAAAAATCATGTTGCCTAAAAATTTCTCTACCAATATAAAAATAACTCAAAGCACAAGCTCTAAAAGCATAGGTCATCTGTGTCACACACAGAGAACACTCAATACATTCTTTTGTTACATAGTAAAATTCTTGCTTTGTGCTATAAAGCAGAGACACAAAACTGGTAAATGACTTGCTGAGATTATAGAGAAAAACAATGATGAAAAAGAGAAGTAACACCCAGTCCAAACACTAAAGAACAAGAAGACTCTAATTTTCTTAAAAATAAGCTCTACCAAAAGATGGCTAATGTGAACCACAAAAAACTGCTTGGCTATAAATAAGTGTGAATGCGATCAAACAGGAGGAATAATGTTAAGTGAAATATTCTAGGAACACAAGTTTCAATATCGCATAGCTTTTTCTAATATGAGAAAGCCCAAATATAAATAAAGAGCAAACAAAGGGCAGATCATAGGAAACAGGACGATCTTTTACAAGTGGGAAGAGATGGAGGTAGAGGAAAGGAAGGGAAAGACTTTTAAAAGAGAACTGAAGGAAAGTTTCTACCTTCTTTATTTAAAAGAATGAGAATGAGATAAGTGATTTTTTAACTCTTGGCTTCAAGATAAATTAACTGAGGTATATTGAAACCTGAAAATCTTGTTGACTTAAAGTTATCTGAAAATAATGAAATTAGAGGTATAAGCTGCTCTATAACATAGAAATAGTTATCCATGTGGCACATGGATAACTATCCAATGACACAACATGAAATTCCAGTAAAAGGAGAAAATAGAGAAAAGAGATGGCTGAGACCCTCAGAAGGCCATTAGGTTGTCCTGTACTTGCTCCCAAAGAATTATAAAGTCAGTTCGCTAACACAGACCATAGGTCAAATCTTCATACAGGCTTGGTCATAAAATGGTGAGTTCTTGATGTGTCTAAGGGACATGTATTCCCCAAAGGAATAATGACGAGATCACCAGAAACAAGAGTTACACCATGAGAATGGCTGTATTACTTCACAGGATGACACACTAAGTGTCCATAGTTTTACATAATGATGCCAAGAAGTGAGAGGGGGGGAAAAAAGATCCGAAAATTGGATAGAGTAGATTCTTCTGACCCAAATGACAAGTGTGTTCAGCTTGCCTAAGACATGAATGACAGGAGATATTACAAGTCCAGGCAGCACAGCTGAAGAATGTGGTAAATAATGAATGCCTAGCTCTAGAGTGCATTCTGTTCATGAAAGAGGAACAAAAGAGCATAAATGACAATGTAGGCTGGAAAGAGAAATATCCCGACTCGCTGCACCAAATGCCTGAAAGTTTCAACATTTCGCCACTGTATGAGTGATCGGAAGCTCAGTGTGACGGTGAACACCCGTAATCCCAGTGCTCTGGGAGGCAGACGTGGGAGCGACTAAATTCAGCCCACACCGAGCAACTTAGTGGCCCAGACCCTGTTTCAAAATAAAAAATAAAAAGAACCTTGTGATGTAGCTCAGTGTGAATCTTCTGGTTTCAGTTCCCAGCACAATAAATAAATAAATAAGTTCATGCATACATATATTTCTTTTTAAAAAGAACTTGAGATGTAGTTCAGTGTGAAGGTCCTAGATTCAATCCTCAGTACCAAAGAAAAAGGCGGAGGAGAAGGGAATGGGGGAATCCGGAGAGAGAGGAAGGGGGGAGAATAGTAATGAAAAAGGAGTGCTTTGAATTTTGAAATCTGTCCAACTGAAGATGTTTTTGAAAAAAAATTGAGATTCCCAAGCTAGCTGGTGCTAAGTATAGGCTAAATTACTGTCAGTCATGAAGTTATCCTTAGCTAGGTCATTTCAGCATCATATCGTTTAAAAAAAAGTCTGGAAAACATTTAGGGCAGAGCGAAAGGCATGGTGGTACCACCAGCTTCCTGCTGCACACCCACATCAACGAAAGAAGAAGCGATGTCATTAGATTCATTCTTTTTCCGGGGGCCTCTGCCTTACCGTGATACCAGGCAAAGAGTTCCTAAACGCGCATGACCATATTCTGAACCAAGCTAAGCAATTACTTCTCTGGTTCCGGCAGCTCTGTGCAAACAGCCTCCAGACTCACAAGGCTACTACGCACCTAAAAAGCAGTTGGCGACATGTTCCTAGACTGAGTTCCACAAAATGTAAAGTATAATAGTAATTCTTATGCTGGCTACATGTTAAACTTATAAAATATCACATTTGGTTTAATAAAATGCATTATTAAAAGTGATTTTAACTTGTTTTAATATTTAATGTAGCCGGTAGAACATTTTAAATTTCATATGTGGTCCACAACATTTTTTACTGGTCAGTGCTAAGTTACAGCTGCTATATGATACTGAGAAAGAACACATAGCAATAGACATAAGTTTCCTCCTCCAGGAAGTCTTGGCTGGAGACTGAGCATGGCTACACACTCCTGTCTCAGTCAAATGTTGAGTGACTGCAGGTCACAATTTCTGTATGACTGAGAAAGTAGGAAACTCGTGATCGTACAAGAATTCTACCAGACAGCTATGAGATACACTATCCATGAAGGAAACAACTAGGACTTTTTAGAGAAGAGAAAGGAGTCTAAAAGAATTGCAGAAAGATTCAGATAGGTGTAGTAGCAATAATCGTTGTGAAAATATACGAACTTGGTTGTTGAAACTAAAGTGAGGTTTACACTAACACACATCCACTTAAATCAACCTCAAGAAGTTCTTAGGTGACACACTGGGGACTAACTTGCTCTGTTTATTCCAATGCCATTTTTGTATTCCTTCCTATATCATAGAGATAAGAGCTGAGGAAGGCATCTCCCAAATTCCACAGCAGCTTGGGTTCCAGATGTGATATTTGGTACCATCAATCAGATGCACAAATAGAGGATTGAATTTGGAACTGAGTAAGTAGGAAAATAAGAGGGTAGGAGCATTCTTGTTGCAAGATTGGTTCTCAAACTGATAACTGAAGGGTATTTTCATCTAGACAGGCAGCTCTATGGTATGGCCAGAGCAGCAGCCCTGAGAAGCCCATTTTGGAGAATCATCAAATGCTCAGTTTAGTATCTGTCTCTTTGGCTATAAAATGCACATTAAGTTGACACTTATCTCCTAGCCTGTGGTAAGAAGTAATAAACTAATTCTTAGAATAGCTTAGCACAACAATGACACCTAGAAACTACTGTCAGCTATAATTAGAATTTTAACGTTAGCTATTAACACTGAACTCAGTGTTAATAATAAAGAGGAGTTGCATAGCAAGTCAGATTCTTGTCCAAAGTCAAGAAAGAAACAAGAAAGGTCCCTCAACATGGAGTCAAACCTTTGAAGAAGCATGAATTCTCATAAATCCCTGAATGATGGTAACTGTAGCTGCTAAGAGTAAGATAATCTTGACTGTAGTGACTTGCCACAGTAAGAGTCCTGCAAGCTAAACGCCCACGACTGTTGAGGAAAATGTGTGCAGGTGGAAGGGATGTAAACAGAAAAATCTCATAACACAGGACAACTAACATGGAAGGAAAAAGGAACAAAAAATTATTTTGTTGCTTATTTTTCACAACAGTGGAAAGTGTTAACTGAGGGTTGAACTGAGCTGCTTTATAAGATTCCATTGGCCATTCATTTCCAAAGGACACCATTAATTAGTGGTTTAATGACCATGGTCTCCATGCACCTTGGCCATTGGCTGGGCCCTGGTCGGCAGGCAGATGAGTGATCCATCATTTTCATGCTGAGGATGCACAGAAATGAGAATGGGAAGAGTGAAGTCTGAGTGGAAAATAACCGATCATGGGAGACAATACTCAGGGTAAGTCAGAGTCAACACAGTAATATTTGCATTTTTGTTCCCTTCTTTCTGTCCCTTGCTCAACATTCTCCCCTGTTCCCCTTGGCTCGAGAAAGGGCTAATGGTCTGGAAGCAAAATTATGACAAAAGCAAGGGCAGCAACTGTAGTTTTGGGTTTTTTTTTTAACAATCTCAAAAGTGGGTAAAAGTTGTAAGTATTGCCCAAAGATATTTACAAGTCATTTGGGAATAAATTGTCAACATGAGGCATCATCACATTCACATACATGAGTGTGCATTTGGGACAAACAGGGACATTTTCCTACACAACCACGTTGCAACCAGTGGTCAACACTGCTCTATCACCACTGGTTAACTTCCGGATCCCACTAACCAACTGCCAGACTCCCTTGTCATCTCTCTAGTCTTCTTTCCAGAAGAGTTGCTTAACTTTCACAGATTAGGCATTTTTTTGAGGATTATGGGCCAGTTACTTACATTATCCTGATAATTTTGGTTATGATGATGCGTCCTTGTGGTTAGATTAAAATCATCATAGATATGGAGCTGTAATTTTTGGGCATCCCACCAGGCAGTCTATGGTCCCGAGCCCCACCATTAGTCCTGCTGCTTATTTTGATCTCTTGATTAAGATCCTGGCTGTCAGGTTTCTTCACACAGCTTTCTTTACCCTCCCGTAACTAATGAGCAGTTATTACAAAAGTACTTTTAAATTTCCCAAGTATCCCTGCCCTCAAGACCTTTTCAATTTATTATTCATTTATAAGTATGAAAAACATAAGTATGGATTAGTGGTTTCTGATTTTACTCAATGGATTACAATCCATTATTACCAATGCTTACTTTGATACTCAAATAGTCTCAGACTTGGTCAGTGGAACTGGCTTTTGTGTCCATTTGATCTGCCCATATCAGCTACTTTCCTTTCTGACACAGAAACATGCTCCAGACACAAGCTTGAATGAGACAGCTATTTCATCAAGCCCTCATTCCTGCTGGTTAAAACTAGGGCAGTCTGCTATCAGCCACTTATTAGCCACCTTGTGCAAGGTCACACCTTATCCTGGGCAACACATGTGAAGCCATCTAATAAAAGTCTGTCTCAGAATATCATTTTTGGAAAACCCAAAACACAGTTGAAGCCAACATCTGCTTATATTCATTGCTATTAGAGTATTCCTGCTCCCAGGCCCTCTTTAGTAGGCAGAGCTATTAAATGTGTATGCACATAAACACATTTATACGAAAATTTACATTTTTTTCCCCATGATAGGCTTTAAAATGCCCCCAGAAGTTATCCACATTTTAATCCCTGGATTCTATAAATGTCACCTCTTATGATTAAAAAAATAATAAAATAAAAGGAGGAGGTCAAAGAGGAAGTGAAAGCTTTTGTAGAGGTCGCTAAGGATTTTGAGATGGTGATATTATCCTGGACTGTTTAGGTTGACTGAACGCAATCACAAGGGTCCTTTTAAAAGGGAGGCTGGTGAATACAAATCAAAATGTGACAAGGAAAACAGGTCAGCGTGGTTCAGGGTCACAAACCAAGGAATCCTAGCATCTTTCCTCCAGAAGATGGAAAACTCAGGGAAATGGATTATTCTATAGAGCATGCAGAGGGATGTAGTCCTGCCCACAGCTTGACTCCAACCACGTGAAACTGCTTTTGGACTTCTGATCTTTTTTTTTTTTTCTGTTTTTATTTTTCGTTAATACATGTTTGGAGTCATAATGATTACATTCCTTGTAGAGAGTTTGGTATGTACACATAACACATTTTAATTATATTTTCATCTTCTCCTCTTTTCCTGCCTCCATCTCTTGTGGATTTCAGTGAAAAAATTAATTTCCACTATTTTCAGCAACCAAGTTTTTAATTTGTTAAAGTAGCCCTAGCAAACTAACTCTATCCATCACCACAGAGAAGCCTTCCTCGCCCAGCTAAGATTCTAACACCCTAAAGTGGACAACTCTACTTCACACACACACACACACACACACACACACACACACGAGTATGAATCCCCTTCCCACACTCTGGGCTCCTATACCCTCCAGCACAAAACTCTCCTAGAGGACAACCTCTTCACAAAGACCACATACCCACCCATATGCTATGTGCACGCTCCCCTCTATCCAGGATCCAGCTCCCACACTTGAGACCCTCTGTGAAGATGCCCCCTCCCCCTCCCTCTCCTCTTCCTTCTCTTCCTCCTCCTCCCTTCATTCCTCAATAACCCATCCCAGCCCACTCCTTCATAGGTAGACCATTCGCCCATTGCTTGCAACCAAGTAACCATATTCTCACTTCCCATCATAAAAGGGTCAGACACTCATTCTCTGAGAAATCAAGTCAGAGCGACTGAGAGAAAGGCTTAAGGCTCAAAGGACATGGTTCCTCCTACCACTTTTCTACACAAGGCTCGCAATGAGGTTTGCTCTCAGATGGGAAGGTGATTCAAGGAATCTCCTCTGAGGAGGAAGGTGAATAGTTTTCAACAAAAGATCTGTAGATACTGATGTTGGAGGTACCCTTCTGCCAAAAGGCCAGTCCACTGCTGCCAAGTACACCCGCACTGCCCAGGCACACAGGTTCTGGGTATAGTCTTGGTGCGTAATACTTGAATGATTGGATTGCAGATTATTTAGAGAAATTTCCAAAATGAAAGCGTTTTTGAAAGAGCAAGAGGATCAAATAACTTCAACAAATGGGGGCAATATAAGGAACAACAAAATAAATTTTAAAATATGATTTAAGGATATAGATTATATTCTTAGAGAGACAAAAGGAAATTTGGTTCCTATAGAAAATAAGCATAAGAAAGAACTCATAAATTAAAGCAATAGATTTAAATTTTTTTCAGCAGAAAAATTAAGAGATAAAATTGAGAATTTCTTCCACAAAGTAAGACTAAAACACGGAAGAAGCACAAAATAGAAGAAAAGCATGAGGAAAAGAGGGAAACTGTAGGTTGTATAATATCTCATTTCTGAATTACAGAAAAATAAGGAAAATTATTAAAGATATGTCATAAATTTTTCCAGAAGTGATAGGTGACACAAATCTCCAAATTGACCCTCATAGTACCCAACACAATAATAAATTAAAAGGTGAAAGAAATAAGAAAAGACCAACACAAAAACATATCATGTGAAGTTGTCAAAGAGCAGTGGTAACAAAAGAACCAAGGATTCTAAAAGCTTCAGAAAATAAAAATTATAATATAAACAAAGGAATAGGAGTTAGAATAGCCTTGGGTTGCTTTGTGGTCTGGAATTCTATATCTAGCCACATTATTAATCAAAGGTAATGGTAACATACCAATGTTTTCTGATTGGGAGCCTTCAAAAGTGTATTTCTCAGAAGCCCTTTTCCCTGGCCTCAATCAGGAGAGAACCAGTTATAAAAAATGCCAAAATCTCAATTGTTACACAGTTTGTCTCTTAAACACTCAGAGTTTGTATGAGTTCAAGAGACCTCTCAGGGAGAATGTCTTCCATGGCCGTTCAGCAATCTATGATTAGTCTCAATACTAGGCTTCCTCTCACAGGAAAGAAAATGTTTTAGTCTGGACAAAAATGTATGACTTCTACTGACAACCCAGTGGCCAAACTAGTCAGTGACCCCTAACAACTACAAGGAGACAGTGAAGTGTTTAAGCTGAAAGGAAAGCTGATTAGGAAAGCACTAACTCAAAACAAGTGAGTTATCCAAGAAAAGTAAAAGTGCCAGAAAACCTCATCCACCTCATTCCACCTCATCGAGCTAGCAACCAATCAGTCCAGAGTAAATCAGGAGGACTCAGGGCTCCAGAAAAAAAAATCTGGAGAGAAAATAAAATTCACAGGGGACCTGATACATGTAAGGATATAGATAAAAGATCATTGCCAGATGAAATTAAAAATATTAGAGTAAATATTAATTAGACAACGCAAAGAAAAACAAGGCAATTGGGAAAAATTAAAGTCATATAAGAAAAAATGTAATTGTACTCAGCACTTAGCTTAACAAAAATTCATTTAGTAATAATAATGTAAACTCTATTATTTGAAACAAAAGTTGCTATAAAAGTATGTTAGAATAGCAATGAAGACAAAGGAGTTGTAAGAAGGTTATATATTATCATCCTATCATGTCCACAGGTTTGATGATCATAGACTTAACCAATCATAAATCAAAAACATTCAGAAAAATCGTATGTGTGTATTGACATGTACAGACTTTTCTTATCACTAGTCTCTAAACAATATGGTTACAACTATTTTCATACTATTTATATTATATTAGCTATTATAAGTAATACAGAGATGATTTTAAGTATGTAATCGGATGTCCATGGTTATATGCAAATACTCTACCATTTTATGTAAAGGTCCTGAACTTCTACAGAACTCCATATCCGGGGTAAGGCATGCCCGAGAATCATGCCCCTATGGAGACTGACAGATAACTGCACTCACTGGCCAAGAAGTCAGTATTTGATGTTGCAAAGTAGTAGTTACAGGAATAAAACACAGAATGTGTATTGCAGAAGCCTGCACGTTACCCCTATATTCTCCTTTCTGAAGGTGTCGACAGCACCCCAGGTCTTCCACCCCCACTTTTGCAAGCTCCCCAGCTGGCTGGAATTAAGGTGAAATCCAAAAGCTGTATTAATCCCACTCACCACACACTGAGCCTATTCATGCCAGGTCACTCCCTCCACGCCTAGACTTCAGGGGAATACGGAACACAGGATGCAGAGTAAATACTCTTGGGGGACTACTGTCAGCTGGCTGACGCAATTCTGAAGGACAGGAGAGTCCCTTCCTAACGGTGTGACCTCTGACCCACTATTTCCATCCATGCAGTGTCTGGGGAGGGGCCGCTCACTGCAGGCCTCATAGAGATCTGACTGCTGAGGTCAGAGGATTGCTGAGACCTCCTGCAATGACACATCACACAACATTGCTCTGCAGCTCGCTTTGCTCACTTCTTCCTCACCCTTACCTACCTGGGCTTGTACCACTCAAAGTCTCAAAACCTTAATCTTAACAAGTGCTTTTAGAAGATCTAGGCTAAATGATAAACTTAAAGATGTGGTTACCTCTGGGGAACACGGATAGGGCGCTGGTAGGATGTGACATAAGATTATTCATTTCCTTAATAAGCTGTTTGATTTCTAAAACAATATCATGTAAAACTTTCATAAAAATTAATTTAAATAGTTGATCCATGATATTCCCGTTTTAGATTGCTTATACCTTTTGTAAGTTTCCCGCACAGAGCAGAGAAACAAGGTAATAATTATTTTACTGGTATTATAAGAATGTTGTGACATAAACTTCTGCATTCATATACATTTCACATATTTTACCAAAAAAAAACCCTTTTATGAAGTGAAGGAAGATATCACCTTCAAATCAATACCTCCTTGTATCCTGCTTAAAGTGCTATCTATATTCCTGAAATGGGAGCAAGTACTTGATTGCAGAATAGCAATAAGTCAGTCTATAGACTCATCATAATAAATTATAGAGGAAAGAGAACCAGCTAAAAAAAGAAACCATTTTATTTTTACATTGAGCATCTGCTGAAAAATGGGACTGATGTTGGAATTAATGATTTAATTAAACCACTTAATGTTTTATTAAAGTCAGCATGGCTTAAAGTTCCTGTGCAACCATCAGCTTATCAATAAATCCTCAGATTTGTTTTTGCCAAAGATCATATTTATCATTAGATATGCCCACATTACAAAGCCTCTAATTGGTTTCGGGAAATCATAGACATTCTTATATTCCAAAACCTGTCCACTAGAAGAACACAAAACCTCCTGAGAAAACAAAACCAGGTCAGGTTTTGAAACCATGATTGATTCAGCTGGTCACTACTCCGCACCAGGAACCCTGTTTATGTTCTGTGCAGCACAGTATCTGCTCAGTTTTGACAGCAAAAGAGGACTTCAAGGTCACCAGCCCAAAACCCCCTTGAGGACAGTGCCTTCTGTAGGATGCACTGAAGCACTAAGGACAGTTTTCACACCAGAACCTGCTAGCTTCTCCTCTTTCTTTGAAGTGTCTCTTTCCTCATCTTAACTCCTCTAATTCTGTACCCCACGAGTTTATTAGTCATTTACATGGCAGTCATGGAAAGAGGAAAGTGGACAAGGAGAGGCCTTTAAGATAATTTATAAATCCTAACCTTTCCATTCACCTGAAACGCTGAGATTAGATGGAAGCAGTCCTGACAAGCATAGAAAGAACACCGAAGTGCAAAGCCAAAGAATCAATTGTAGTTCAATATGTACGTGCCCCCATCACGCCGATATTCTGTCTCCATGGCCTTGTCCTACCGCTTCATTTTTAAGACCTAGGACAGTGCAAGGTTGTAGACTAATAAGCAGTTACAGAAGCTAGGACTTTATGCCCTCACATGTTCTATTAATATTTTTGCTGTGGTCTATGTATTGCTAGAGGTAAACCTTCCAGATAAAAGTTGCCTTTGAACCAGAAGGGATCTGCTCCCGTAGGGCTGATGTCTGTGCTTGCAGATCAAAGCCTCTGGCAGATCGTTCCCCCACCGTCTTACAGCTGTTGTCTTCTTCAGCAACTGGTTTAACAGCAAACACAGACATAAGAAAGAATGTGTTAATCAGATTTATGACACACTTATTTCAGGTCAACCCAGTGCTACAGATTCATTTTCTCCATACTTTAACCTCGTGGGTTTTGGTGACTTTTATTTGGTTCAAATTTAAAAATGCCTTACAATCACACCTAACTTACATGTTTTACAAGATACTGACCAATGGGCTTGAAGATGCGGCCCTTGTGTACTTTTTCCTCATCTTTAATGCTTTGCCCCAAGTGTTTTCATATTCTTATTTGTACGTTGATCACTGGAATATGCATTGAATTTCTCCCCTCATTCTTTTCTTCACACATTTTATTTTACGGAATACCTGGTTTTAAAAACAGATCGGTGGCTATCATAATATTAGGGATTTCCTGAGATACGCACCATGTTGGAACTTAGGGTGCTGAGCCAACCAGTAACCAGCCTGCCGCCCTGGTAAGTGACTGTGGTCTGGCAAGCCACGGCCACCCCAGGGCGGGGAAAGAAGGAGCAACAGCGTTTCCTGAGGTCCGCGCCATGTTGGAACTTAGGGCGCTGAGCCAACCAGTATTCAGTCTGCTGCCTACCGGCGTGCAGGCTTGGAATCAAACATACCATATCCACCCCCCCATCCCACCCCCACCGCTAACAATTGGGATCCAGGGATCTGGGTATCTCTTGGGAGGTGACCATATGTGATACAGCAAGTGGGGGGAGTTTCCTTCTACTATCTCTGAAGGCAGATATTTTTATGGCCATTTTGCTTTGTCCTGATTATTCAATATTCTGTTTTGTTGTGTTCTATAATGTTGTGTATTTCTTTTGATTTTGCTGTACCTAATAGAAGAACAACTATTGTGAAGATAACAAGATATACAATGGTGCCTATTATTGTTGTCCTGGTGACCTGCTGTGATGTTCTGTGCCAATTTCACTATACTGTCTCAATTGGCTTTATTCCATCTTGTTTTGTTGTAGCAATAGCTACCTCCAAGTTAATGCAATTTAAACAAAAATAAAACAATAGAACATGAGAAAACAAGGTAACAAAATACCTCCAAAAACTCCCAACTCCGTCAAAGCTCATCCATGTGACACGGATGATGAGAAACTCAAAAACAAAACAACAGAACTATATAAGCTGATTAAAAAGGAAATAACAACAACAAAACAGATCAATAGGGTACTGAGCAAGCTGAAACATGATATAGCTAAACAGATAATGTACTTAAGAGGCAAAAGGAGGAAGAGAAAGTGCACTAAAGGATATAACTGCATGTATGTTTGAGTGTGTGGGATCGATAACCATGTTACCAGGTTTTTGTTGGATCGTTGAACAGAACTGTTTGTAGCCTCACTGTTTGTTTACTTTGTATGCCTTAATTTTGTAACATGAACAAATATTTCTAAGAAGACAATATGTAATTTATCACGTAGTGATTTCTTAATTTTTTTTTGAAATTCTGTGTTGTTTCTACCCTTTTTTCTATATTGCTTTTTTCTTTAAATAAAATTTAAAAAAAAAACAAAGAAGTTTAGTGCAGTGAACATTAAGATATGCATATATACATAAATGCATATACACATAGAGTTTTACCTAGTGATCTTTCCCCCTGGAATGTAGATGTACATAAAAATGGCACAACCAACTTATAAATTTACACATTCTTTATGAAAGGAAGAAAGTGAAGGAGGGAGGAATGGGAAAAGAAGAGACAGAAGTCTTCTTTAACAACCACCAACCTCATTTTTCAATTTTTCTCTTTATTCTCTCCCTCACAGGCAACTCCTCCACACTAGGAAACCAGTAGCACCATATACATAATTTCTGCAAGTTTTTCTTATATATGTATCCAGAAATAACGCACTGTACTTATCCTTCTGCCACTTGCTTTTTTATGCAACATTCAATTTTTGAGCTATGTTCATAATGATTTATATAAATCTAGGGCACTGTAATTCATATTTTTATGGAGAAAATCTCCCCATTACTTGCTGAAGAAGTGCTGTATTTGCTAAGTAGATCAAGACACGTTCATTACCCTCTGCATAATAAGTACACTCTTAATCGTATTTGCCATCACTAACAGATGGAAGATAACTTGGAAAATTAATAGAAAGACAACATTGCAGCAAATTCCAGATTTAAAACCAGAAGGAAAAGCTTTTCTTTAGAAGCCTTAAATACTTTTACACTTGCAAAAAGCATTTTTCCAGCTGACTAAATTAAGGTGCTATGAAAGTTCAATCCAAGAATACTACTTGGCTTTGAATCCATTGCCTTTTCTTGTGGTTGGAGTTAGACACATTTTTCCCAAAAGCTCTTGCCAATGTGTATTTTCTTCTAACAGTTAAATAAATGTCAATAGGCAGCCAGTTCCTTTAATATTTCTTTTACTCAGATGACCTATTTTAGGTGAAGTTTTGCATATAGAGATACCCTTGCTCTTCTCAATACATTTCCAAAAAATATGCAAGTAAGACTCAGATTCTTCTAAAGCCTTTTACTCACTGATGTTCAATAGGTATCACTCCTCCCTGCTGCTCTGAACCTCACTGCCTCTTCATTTTCATGCACTCAGAAAGGGGAAAACGCTTTGAAGAAGTTTTCCCCTTTCATCCCTCACTGGCACCCTACCACTGATTGCCTCAGGAATCACTTGCAGACAGTATCTTACCTAGCTCTCTGTTTTGCTTTAGTAATTGTGTCTTCTGGACCTCACGCTCCACCTTGCATTGTAACAGAGGCTCCCACGAAGAGCACATGCGTGCTCCCTGAAAACAGCACGTGTCTAGGTATGGTGGGTGGTGTCCGTGTACCCACGGAGGCCCCGGTGCAGCTGCCTGCACTGCACGCCACCTTTGCCAACTAGGTCTTCCCTCTCCTGTTGTTCTTCAGAGTTTTCACCTGCTGCACCCCCAGCACTCTTCTTTCTTTCCTGAATCATGACAGTCTCAGCCATGGAAGGCTATTTTGTCTGTAAACATAAGCAAGATTGCTGCATGGCGTAATTTTAGGAACCGTATGGTAGAAAATAACACTGCCTTTAGCGATTATAAGATAAAAATTGGTAGTTGCTGATAAAGAACACACAAAAAAAGTGCATTAAGTGGAAAAGCAAATCCAAAGAATATTGACACGCACATGATTTATGTATACTAGACACGCCAGACCATCCCTTTCCCGCCAAATGTTTCCTGCTCTTTTACCATCGGTTCTCTACTCTGAAAGATTTTTCTTTGTCCCTTCTACAACATGAACTTGAATACCTGGAAGGTTAAGCCCATAGGTGTGGAGAGAAGAAATTCTAATCACACAAACAGAAAAACACTAGCTTTGTTCAGACTCTCTGGAGAATTCAGCACTGGAAACAAAGTAACATGACCTTTCTGTCTGGGGACATCACTTGTTCTGTGTATTTTCTCCAGTTCTGCCAGGAATTCACTGGTGAAAGCAGGTGACAACTGAGGTAATACGTGGACACGTTACACCCCTGTCTGACTCATCTTGGTTTCTACTACCTGTAGAGTAAGATTGAAAATGTAGTACTTCCTTAATTTCTGTATGTCTGGTATTCTTCTGTAAAACTGTTTTTAATCTGACTTTCCTCTCACTCAGAAAATACACACTTATTTTAATACCAACATGAGTAACACACACCGACTAGAAATGTGTGGCCTGAATTGTGGGCTGCATTTAGGGCTCAGAAACTTATTTTCTACTCCCTTTAGTTTTATTACTTTCTATCTAGGTTACTAATCAGATCTTACTGCTCATTCCTCAGAGCTTGTAGATAAGGGTTTTAGTATGAAGGATGAAAACAGGTGTAGCTATATAGGATCTTGCTCCATGCAGTCCTGTTTTTGCATCTGAGAGGATAAAGTGAGGTCACTTTTGATGTCTGGATAATGCAGTCTCATATGATGGCAAGAATGCTGAACAGCCAATACCAAATCCCTTACCTTTTCAACACTATTTTTCAGGTGACCCTCTCCCCTCACCCACCAGTGCAGGCAAATCTGGCAGCTGCTGGTCAGTGCTGTCCTGGAAGCCCATGTCCATCTCACTTCTCACTTGTACTGTTGTTGCTCTTATCTAGACACCCACAGTTTTGATTTCTGGTAGATAAGCAGTCTCCATCATCAGCACCCTAGCCCTAGCCTGGTGCATTCTCTATTCGACTGCTGAGAAGTCTTCCTAGTAACATGCCACTTGTCCTAGAGAGGCTGAGGAAGTAAGGCACACTGGGTGCCTAGGTTCAATCTCTGGGACCACAGAAAAAATTTTAAAAGAAAGTAAAAGAGACAGAGACAGACAGACAGAAAGAAATGAAGAAAGAAAGAAAGAAAGAAAGAAAGAAAGAAAGAAAGAAAGAAAGAAAGAAAGAAAGAAAGAAAAGAAAGAGAAAGAAAGAAAGAAAGAAAGAAAGAAAGAAAGAAAGAAAGAAAGAAAGAAAGAAAGAAAGAAAGGAAGACATTAGTCTCAGTGGGGTCTTCTCTTAAGACCTCTGCTCCCCAGAACTGGTAGGCAGCATAATAGTCCTCAAAGATGTCTGTCCCACACATTTGGAATACGTTAAGTCATATGACAAAAAAAGACTTTACATACAAAATTAAGGCTACAGATCTCTTAAAATAAGGAGGCCACCATTGTTCTGGTGGCCCCAATCTAATCACATACGCCCTTAAAACCTAAGAACTGTGTCTGACAGGAGGAAGAAGAAACATAGCAGGCAGGAAGAGAGATTCAAAATGCAAGGAAGTATTGATTCCCCATAGCTGGTTCACAGTTTGTGGGAAAGGAGGTGACAAAGAATCTTGGTGGAGGTGACAGAAGGTATAAGCTGACAGCCAGCGAGGAACTCACTCAGCCCTTTTATCACAGGGAACTGAATTCTGACAAGAACCTCAGTTTGGGAACAGCCCATATTCCAAACCGGCCAGGTAAGAGACCAGCTGAGTCTATCCTTGGATTTCAGCCTTTGTGAGATCCAGAGCAGGGGGAGCCTAACTCTGAGCTGCAGAACTGTAAGATAAGAAATGTGTGCATGGTTTAAACTGCTAAGTATGTGGTACTTTGTTATGACAGCAATAGAAAATTACTGCACCAACTAATCAATCCAAGCTCTCCTAGTCAAGGTCTAGCAGAGTCTCTGCTGACTCAACTAGCCCCACCTTATTTCCTTCTCCCTGCAAACAGGCTTTTGATTTCTGCCAGAACAGGCTCAGCTTTGTACGCAGAGCTTACGTTCTTTGGAGAAGAAAAAAGTGAATAGAGAATAACTACGTAGTGTGCTGTGGATGCAGAAAGGTGCGTCCCAGATGTCCCTTTGAGGAACAACTTCCTGTCCAGCTGCAGGGAGATGTGGTCAGCAGAAAGCTCCAGCTGCCCACTCTTTCAGGATTCCCTGTGGCTGCAGAGTCACCTTTCTCAAAGTCGTGTCCCTCCCAGCCATGTCTTCCTGCGGTGCTGAGTGAGGAGGAGACACGGAGGTTTGGCCAGGTTAGCTCAGCACCAGACAATGGCAGGCACACGTGCTCCAAAGGGCTGGTCAAAGCTTCCTCGGCCCCACATTCCAGCTTCTCTTCTGCTCAATCCTACTGCCCTCTTTCTTCCACAGGTTAACCCCAGACAACTTAGACTCCAAGCTTCACCTCAGTATCTGCTTCTGAATAACCCATCTTGTGACTGAGTAATAAATACTGATAAGAAAACAGGTAGGTTAAAGAGATGGTGCAACCTAGAGGAATGAGGCAGCACTGAAAAACCTTGTGCTACAAAGATGCAGAAAAACCATATTAAAAATAAAACTTAGGAATTGTGGAAAAAATTGTGTAAAAGTGAGACAAACCCCCATAAGCAAGAAAAAAGGTAGTTTTAAAACCAAAATGATAAGCTGACATGGGACTGGATGAGGGAAGAAGCTGGCCCTAGATACAGGAATTGAAGGCTAAGAGCTTTAATGCATGCACAAAAATAGGAGAAAGAAGTAGGTCCGCCTGGAGCAAGAACTGGGCCTAAGACCTTAACATAAATTACGATTTTAAAAGAGCTACATCCTCAGTAGAAGAAAGATTGGAAAAATTCATTGCCAATAAAAATTATAAGGAAACTTGTGTGCCATGAGTAAAGAAAAATAAATACTCCGTGTGTCCAAGACTACCACACAGAGTTTTGAGTACCACTTGGGTGGCATAAGACTTTCCAAGCTGATGACGAAGTGTGTCCTGAGCCCTGTGTGCTGCTACAGCAGCAGATCAGTCTGCCCTGGATTGCTCAAAACAAAAAGTCAGCAGAAGAAAAGTACATAAAGTGACACTTGACACACAGCAGGGAACTACGGGATGAGCAAGAGGCAGGCAGAGTACTGACTAAGCATCATTAAAATGGTGTAAGAAATAAGCGAGTATAAAACTGTAAGAAAAGAGTAAGATGCTAAAAGAGCACAGATTGGAAAACAAAAATAACTCTACAAATGAAAATTTTAATCACTGAAAGAAAATACTCATAGGCCAAACAGCAGGCAAAATGAAACTGCAGGGAGTATCAGCAAAGCAGGATCAGACCTCAGAATATTTGTCCAAGGCTGGGCGAACACAGAGTTGAGCCACCCCTCCCATTTCCCTTCAGGAATCTAGTGACAAACGGCCCCAGCCACTGAATCCCTGGACCCACCACTTCATTACTCTTGATATCCCATCTCAGGAGCACCAGAGCCAGAATGCACTCGGCCCCATGAAATTTTGCTCGGGGAAGGTCATCCTGTCCAAAATGTTAGGTTCTTCCTGCCAGGCTTTCTTTCCCTGTCTTCAGCCTCCATTGTCAATCCTGCACGCTGATCTGAAGCTTGTTTCTAGCTTCTCTTATCCCGCCCTTTTTATCTTTTGCTGCCTTCAATAAATCTCCTGCATTTCTAATTCTGCTTTCGTTGCTTCTTACAGATTCTAAACATATACAAAAATAAAGTCAACATAACCAAGCAACAATAGCATTGAATATGCGAAGGAATAATTAACATCTCCACAGTCATATGCATCTGAAACTAGTAGGCCACAGGTGCTAATAACCCTGTAGTTCAAAAGTTAAATCATAATGGAAACTTGAAAAACTAGAATTGAACAGCTCTTGAAAAAATAGAATTGAATAAAAATACTATGTATCAGAATTAGTATAATTCCAGTGATGTCATACTTGAGACAAAGTCACAGCCTTAAATGTAGGAAATTTTTAAAATGATTTAAGTATCCAAACCAAAAAACCCTTGTAAAGTTTAAAAAGTAAGCCCAATACAGTAAAAATAACAGAAACGCAGAGCAAATGGGTGGGAGAAAGTAGATGTTGCAGACAAGATGGTGACATATGGCTTTGCTAAAGAGATCATATTCGAACAGAAATGCACAAAAATGAAAAATTGGAGACACTGATGACATTTTTTTAAAAAAACGAACAATGTGCACATTCCTCTCTGCCATGGAAGGAGACAGGAAATTACCAGTCTGCAGTTCATAGCAGGTGCAAGCTCAGAGTGGAGAAATAGTGGGTCTCTTGGCTCGTGCCTCCTCCCAGAGGGGTAACGTCAGAGATGCTGCCAGTGTTTGGAGAATAGGTCCCTTGGGGAGAGAAGGATGACAGCGTGTGTGAGGGAGCTCATTCTCCTGAACACTGGAGGAGCTCCAGTTTCTGCCCCAGGATGAATCAGCATGGGACTCTGTGTCCCAGGCCATAACACTGCACCATAACCCTGCTCACCCTGCCTACTCCCCGTGAGTGGGACCACCCCACTCCACTGCAAACTGCAGGTTTCAGGGCTATTCTGAGCCCAAGCTCCCGCTGACTGCTAATGTGGGTTTTCCTCGACCCTTTTGCCCTTCATGGCTTGCTGATCACCATGCAGGTTAAGTTGATTACTTGCCATCTTGCAAGAGCTGTTTTCTCCACTCATGGTCACCACACCACAGTCACCAATACAGTCCAGTCGTCATCACCCAGACTTTCACGCCTAACTACTCTACAACCCTACTAACTGGATCCAGCTTTCCACAGTACCAGGCTGCAGAAAATCCACTAAAAATCTACCATGGCACGTCATTCTACTTCCCTAGAGAGCACTTATCATTGGATCATTTTCTTACTAATTTCATTTTATGTATTTGGCTGTATGTCTCCAACCCTCCCCAACTCATGAAAATATAATCTCCAGTAGAACAGGGACCTTCTATGCCACATTCCAGCAACGCCAAGCACCATGTGAAGACTTAATCAACATTTTTTGAACAATGAATTAAGCAGTGAATGAATCTCTGCATAATGCCCAGGGAATCTTCTATCCCCATGAAGATGAGAGGGAAGATCGTTAGCACTAATGGGCATTCTTTAGCACAGTTCTGCCATTTTAGAGTTTTTAAGTGACCGTAGAGATAATGTTCTACAGCTCCCTCATGTCTGGATTTCTCTGCCACATGAGAATTATGCTCCTGCCATGCTGGCCCTGTGCCCAGATTCAATGGACTATACTACATCGATTTTAGCCAGGGCAGGATGCCAGCCAAGGACCATTTGGGAAGAATTTCCCACTGTAGGCAGAAAGTGACACCTCCTATGCAAGTTTAAGCTGCTCTCAGCAGCAAGCGATGCTAAACAGTCTCCATCTGAGACTGCACTGTGGGAACGTACACCTGGGCATTCTGGAACATGACATCAGTGACCAAGACCATTTCCTGTCAAAGCTCTACCCAGGCAACCT
Organism: Dolichotis patagonum; assembly: GCA_004027295.1. Taxonomy (NCBI): domain Eukaryota; kingdom Metazoa; phylum Chordata; class Mammalia; order Rodentia; family Caviidae; genus Dolichotis; species Dolichotis patagonum. Next base: position 94,356 of record PVJX010003850.1, read on the forward strand.
GGAAAATCCACTCACACAGCAAGAAACTTCTTGGATCTTGTTAACAACAGTTTTCTCCCCTTAATTAGTTCCTGACACCTTAAAGCGTTTTCTCTGCAGCACTTGCCTATTTCAAAGTTACTTACACATTCAACAATCAGCAACAGTCAGATCGTTTTGTTCACATTATTTTTGCTTTTTCAGCCTATGTGTCTATAAAGCCAAAAAGTAAAACGGCAATTATGAAAAAGTGGCCATACAATGGAAATCTGTTTCCTAACCAAATGTTCAAAGTATGGCAAAAAGCTCATTCTATCACATAATGAGAATTTGGTAGAAATTACAAAAGTCTGACTTTTAATAGGTAAACGCAGCAGAATTTCAACAAATTCAATTTTACTGTAAATTCTAATGGGTTACTTTGCATTTTATTTCTTCTAGAAAAAACATTTTTGTCTGGCTATATCAAGACTAAGTATCCTTCCTTGTATTTTTGTTTTGTTTTGTTTTTTTGTAGACTCTTTTATTAGCCCCTGTTAATTTTTATGAATTCATTTGTTCCCACATTAAAATTTAAGTGCCTTAAAGATGAGGATCATGCCACACTTTCCCATGAGTCCTTAGGTTTTAGCATATTGCCAGGAATAGACTAAGTGCTAAAAAATGCATATGGTTGAATAGATGGGTAAATACAATTGAATGCACACAAGGAATGAAGAATGAGCCAGAGTACTACAGCAGTGCAAAAGAGAAAAACACACTCTTCACCACACTTCTGGTGCTAGACTTGAGAGAATACTTCCTTACACATCAACAAGGCAGTTCTTCAGTGGCCCTAGCTAGGTGTCCTATAATTCAATCTAATTCTGACACTACCTGCCTGGTGACACTGTCAGATCTTTGTTTAAGATCTCAGTCCTATAAGACTAACTCTCAAGCTAATCAATATTTCTATTCAACTGGATATGTTTTGGGAATTTCCAGGATCTCTTCTGGGTTGTGATAATTTGACAGAGCAGCTTGGAGAATTCGGGGAAACACTTGACTTACATTTACCAATTTATTAACAAAGGATATAGTAAAGAACACTGAAGGAGACCCCAATGAAGAAACACACAGGGAGAGGTCTGAGAGGGTTCTGAGTACAAGACCTCCTTCCCTGTGGAGTTGGGGGGACTCTGCACTCAGTGCATAGATATGTTTGCCAACTCGTAAACTCTCCAAACGCCATAATCCAGGAACTTCTATGGAGGCTTCACTATGCCAAGATTACTCATTTTCCTTTCTGCAGTTGGGAGGTGAGGCTCAAAGTTCCAAGACTGTAATCATGGATTTGTCTTTCTGGAAGTGAACCCCTACCCTGAAGCCCACCAGGTGCTACCTGATTAGAACAAAAGATGTTATCATAACTCAAAACATTACAAAGGTCTTAGGAGCTCTTTCAGGAAACAGGGCAAAGACAAAATAGTAAAACAAAAGACTTCCCTAGTACCACTACTGCTCAGGAAATTACAAGGGTTTTAGGAGTTCAGTGCCAGTAATTACAGGGGCTTCTGGAACTCTGCATCCCTGTCCACTTCTGCTCTTAAGACAGTTGCAATAGGTAATATGTAAAGTTCGGACTAAACCTTTTCTCCTCATCCGACCTCAAATGCAATCTGCCTGTCTTTCTGCTTTCTGATCAGGACCCTTTCTGATACTTTAAGGCTTATTCACCCCAGGCCTGGGCATCATGGCCCTGAAGTAGAGGAGAGTTTAGATCCACAGAGAAATTCTCAGCTAATGACGGGCATAAGACAGTAGGCAGATGCTCCAGTTTTCTGCCCTCGAGACAGACAATTCTCAAAAGCCTTCTGGACACGTCTACCACATCTAAGCAGAATCAGTGCCCTGTGGCTTGGAGCAGTGCCCTCAACACCAGTGCCTCACGCTGACTGTCACTCTCCTCACTGCTCCCTGGGACCATTTCCCAAACCAGCCACCTGCACCCAGGTCCTTGCCCCAGGATTTATTTTCTTAGAACCTAAAGTACAATTAATTTAATGTGAGACTATCAACTTGAGAAAAACATCCAAGGGCCTAAATTATCTAAGACACGACAGCCTTGGAAAACATACGAGAGAAGAAATCATGTCACATATGGTCCACCATTGAGCAAATTAGTGAAAGAAAAAGCAATAAGCACAATGCTTGATTATGGCAAATGTTTGCTAAATTGTTCCTTCTTTACTGGTTATTTTGAGTTTTTTTCTGAGCTGCTTCCTGAATTGCTTTCTTTACAGCCAGTGTGAAAACCCAAGGCATCAGCCTTAAAGCTACTCCCACCATCTCTCTGCTCAAAACTCCCTCACTAACCATCCTTTCCAGGCACGTAGGCCTCCTGATAACTAGTCAACTGCATTACCTAGGAAAGAGACATTGTTTTCTTGCCACGTAAAAAGGAACCTGAAGATGCAGAGGGAAGACTAGAGTTTAGGAAATGTATATAACTGTATTGTTCCAAGAAACAATAGATGATAGATAGATAGATAGATAGATAATAGATAGATAGATGATAGATAGATAGATAGATAGATATGAGAGAGAGAGAGAGAGAGAGAGAGAGAGAGAATATATAGACAAACAGAGACCTAGAGATACAGAGACAGAGACATAGATATACAAGGAATGATCAAAAAATACGATGAATGTTTACCTTTTTTTAAAACATTATTACAGTAAAAGACACACTGCCAAGAATGATAGGATAAATGTGCTGGGAGTAAGAGGGAGTATTTTCAGTATTCTGAAGAGGAATTAATAGCAAAGTGTGTTTTACTGTAATAAATTTTTAAGGGACTTGCATCATGAGATTGTAAAGGCTAAGAAGTCCCAGGAGAGGCTCTCTGCAAACCGGAGATCCAGACAGGCTGGTAATTAGCAGGGCTCTGTCCAAATCTGAAACTTTGGAAGCAGGGAAACAGATGGTGTCACTCTTGGTCAGAGACTGAAGACCTGAAAATCTAGAAGACTGAGGATACCAGTCTCTGCGTCTGAAGGCTGGAGAGCCTGGAGTTCTGATGTACATGATAAGGATAAAAAGGGTATCCCAGTTTCATGGGCAGACAGGGGAAAATGGAGAGAAAGAGTAGAAGGGAAAGACTTTGCCTTTCCTTCGTCTTTTTGTGCTCAGTGGGCTCCCAACCAATTGGATGGTGTCCTGCTTTCTCACTCCTGTACAGAGAGCAGATTAGTCCACTGACTCATGTCAATCACCTATGGAAAGATCTCACAGACACACCCAAATGTAACAACCCCCTAAGTCTTTTAGGTATACCTTTTCCAATCTAGTTGACACCTAAAATTCACCATCACAATAACACAGAATGCCTCTCAGGGCAGATGTGGGGCCACTGGGGGCCCCATGGACCCTTAAAAATGAGAAGTAGATAAGCAAATGAGAGAAAAACTTCATCCTTCCGCATAGGGACATTCTAGTCAATACACAGTGCTCTGGGCTCAGGATACTCTTCTTATGACCTTAGGCTTCTCAGGAAAGTTTCTCTTTGTGTCAGACCTCAACTACTCCCCTCATCCCCAACACACTCTCTTCCTTAAACTGGAGAAGAAAATAAAAGTCAGTCAATTCATAGGATTCTGGGATAATGACCAAAAATGATTTAAAGTACTACTATAGACAAGAGAGATAGATGAATATGGACTGATACCCTGTATCTTCTCCAGTGTTATTAACCATTTCAGTCATAGAGCTAGTCAAATAATTATATTTACTTTTTCTCCTCCTACACCCCAAAGGAACTTGAAATGATTCTAATGTAGGAGGCCTAAGTACTGTTTAATCTAGGATAAAAGCACAAGAACCATATGATAGAAACCCCAAGCTATTTGAAGCTACAATAATGGAACAAATTCTTGAGCTGAGAGTTTCCTGGAAACCAAGAAAAAAAGAAACATGATGGTTGGATGAGTTTCTTCATCAAGCTTTGAAACGCTTAACAATCTGGAAAGAAAAACTGTTTCTTTTTTGCGACCACACAATAAATATTGTCTTCAAACATTTATAAAGTAAAATGATGTTTTCATCAGTGTTGAGCCCCACATATGATACAGGTACCTCAAGATTCTGAGGGTGCTACACAGTTGTGCCATCTAGTGATGTAGAAGTGATTGTGATGCTGTGAAATACGTTACTCACATTTGTGGTGACACTGCTGTAGTCAAACCCACTGCTCTGTCAGTGATATAAAATTGTAGCATGCAAGTTTGCACCACGGGTAAAACTTGCTGTTCTGCTTTAGATCTAAAATGTCACCCTGAAGTCTCACATATTTAAAAGGTGGGCTTCTCTTCAGCAGTGGATTCACCCACTGATGGTCTCAGTCCTAGACGTGCTGTGGGATGCTGGCCTTGGATGGAGGCGGTCACTGGGGGTGTCTCCTGAAAGAGCACGTTCTGTTCTTCAGCTGCACATCCCCACCCCACCCCTCTTCCTGGCTGCCATGAGCGGAACAGCTTTTTCTCCACTAGCCCCATGCCCATCCCGTTTCTGCCTTAACTGACTAAGGACTGAAACTCTGAGCCAAAATAAATCTCTCTTTTAAATCATAGATGTTGGGTATTTCATTCCAGTGATGGGAAAGCAATGATAACAAATTACATGACAATGATAAGAAATTATACAGCATTTGTTTATACATCACTTTACTATACTTTCTACTGTTATTTTAAATTTTTGAAAATATTTTTGGCAGTGCAGGAGTCAAACCCAAGAACCAGAGCATGCTCAGCAAGCCTCTACTACCAAGCCATACCTTAACCCCTACTGATATTATAGAATATTTTCCTATTTTTTAATTATTATAAAAGAGCATGCAGCATTGCTCTCATATCATGTTTCTTAACACCAAGAGGTCATATCAAATAATGACCTGTACCACCAGATTTGTTTAAGTACATTCTGTGATATTCTCACAATGATGAAATCACCTTTCTCAGAATTGATCCTGACAGGCTACACATGACTGTATTTCCTAGAAAAGTGGCCCCCACACAGACTTTTAAATAACCTCCTCCAAACAAGGCTTAAAGCATAAGCTTTTGTTCCACAGAGACATTCCAATATGATACTGGTAGTAATGCAAAGAAAATTGCCATTTTTTAATTTTTAAAATAAAAATATGGGCTATCATAACTTTCCACAATAGCCCACACTGTGTTTGCCAGTCATAGTAAGTACTTTTGTTTTGCTTTTATCCTCTTTTTCTCTGTATTCAGCCCAAGATCACTCTGAAGAGCGAATTTCTTCCCACTCTTCAATTTTACTGTCCTGAGTAAACTTTGTCACTGTTTTAAAAATAAATAAAATGAAAATATGTATAATCTCATGTTAATAATATTTTGGGGTTATCCTTCTTACAAGACAAGAGAACTAATCAGGATGCACTTGTGCTTGTATTTTATCATCTCCAGCTCAATTTTTTGTGAATTACAACTGTCACTCTGTGTGATAGCAATGAAACTGTGCATAATTTGACTCTATACTCACAGAAAATAGTGGTGGGAACTAAAGCCAAACTAGGATAACAGCCTCATATGCCCAAAATCTGAGTATTGAATACAATCCTACAGAGCTAGAAGTCACAGCTGAATCAATTGGATGGCCACACCTGTTATGGTTTGTGTCTAGATACCCCCCAGAGCCTCACTGAGTCTGTCTTATTTATTTTTCTCTGTTGCTGGGATAAAATACCTGACACCCAAAATTAAAGAGGAAAAGGTTTATTTAGCTCAAAGTTTATGGAGGTTTCAGTCCATTATCAATTGACTCCAGGTCAGGGTGGCATGGCAGAGGGGCAACAGTTCAAAGGCAGTGAAAGACAGAAAAAGCAGCAAGAGCAAAAAAGGGAGAGATTAAGCCTCTTTTCCTCCCTTATATTGTATGCAGGCTACCCGGCAGGTATAGCACACACACCATCACCATCACTGTGCCCTCCTCTTGAACAGGTTCGTGATGTTTACAGAATGAGGACCCTGGTCCCCTGCTGAGTCACTTAGTTAAACTAAACTTCTAAAGCTGACACAATGAATCAACCATCTCAACTAGAATGTTGATCGTAAACAGCCACCCTAAGGCACGCCTCTATACTCCAGGATGTAGATCTGCTGGATCACTTAGTTAAGCTTCTAAACTTCTCAAGTTGATAAAACATATCAGCCATTATACATTCATAGAGTTTTTTGGAGGTGGCTGAATCTAGAGTATATGATTGATTGATGGTGCAATGCTGGGATTAAGGGTAGGTGATTGCTGGATCAGTCCCTGATTGAATTGGCACTGCCTTAGTCGAGCACACTAGGTAGCGTATAAAAGAGGCAGAAAGACTCTGTTATAGTTCAGTTGTTGATTTTTCTGTCTTCTGTCACCATGAGCAGTTGCCCTCTGCCATGTGCCACCTTACCATGGACCCAGCCAATTATAGACTAAAACCTCTACAAACAGTGAACTAAATTAACTTTCCCCCTATTATCTTTGACTGCTAGGTGTTTTGTCTCAGCAATGAGAGAAAAGTAACTAACACAATGCCAGAGCTGGGAAGACCACTCATATGCCCCTGCAGCCAAGGTTCTCCACAAGCTGCCCTGGCTTCCACACAACCCAGTGCCTGAGTATCTCTCTCTCCTTTTTCAAGCCTCCTATTGAGAGTCTAGATTTTAAATGATCTCTTATGCTGACTTGAACTGCCTGCTGAGTCACTTTTCCTTTTCTTGTAAAAAAAATCAACTGATAAAAATTCCATTATTAGAAATCATGATTTTTCCCAGTAGATGTATGGAAAGCTTCCTAGAGTACCCTTCCATCCCTCACTCACCTGTTCTTATGGGGCAGGCGGCCTGAGTGGTAAGTCTGGGAGAAGGAACTAACTGAGCATGCCCACACCAAATACTGTGCATCCTCTTCATCAGAGCCAGACAACCTGCAGTTAGCACTCCTAAAAAGAGATATAGACTCGTCCTGTTTCTTAGTCCTTCCAGCTGAAGGTCAGGAATCACACATAGTCATCATGCAAGTCTAGTGTCCCTGTGTTGTATCTATTTGCATAATTAATCTAATTCTTGGATTTTGGAGTTTCATTTGTATGAAATCTCTCTCTCTCTCTCTCTTTCTTTCTCCTCCCTCCTCTCTCTCTTCCTTTTTCTGCAAGTGATGTTTCTATGGTAGCTTGGAAAATACACTAAATATGATCACACACTCATCCTGAGACAGATGAGAAGTTTCTGCCTCTCTCATTTGTCCCACTGATGGTGGGGTTGGATGGAATGACTTGGCCAACAGCCAACATGCCCCGCCCGCTTGCTCCCTTTTGCTCTTTCTTGCAGCCTGATGGACTGCAGCAGTTTGCTCCCATGTCTTCCTTATCTATCAAAACACCACTCGCCTCCAAGGTGAGAGCAGTCAGTCTGCATGGGGCCCCTCCCTGACTCCCACCACTGCTATCAATACTGTTGAAGTTTTGATAACAGAGATGGCAAACAGGAGAAGCTAAAACCAGAAGAGAGAGATCTGGGTTACTTATTTGCATACTCTGCATTCATAACAAACCTTCCAGAGTTTCAGCCCTCAACCTCACTGAAACAGCTCTGCAGGCTGCTACATAAGGAGCATTTCCAGGGCACATCCTAGACTTCAGTCTAGGAGAGTTCCTTTTCTCACCCCCACTGCAGTAACACCCCTGTAAAAATAAAGACTCACTCTAGTTATCCTATATACTTGATTATGATTTATTTATTGGGTAATGTGGGCCACTGTGGGGTTTTATCCTGCGCAGTGCAGACAGAGACTGAGTAAACAAGGATGTTAACACTGAAAAGCTCCACAGAGACAGACTCCAGCCTCTCCCCATAATCAGCTCCATTTGCAGACTGGGGGTAGAGAAAACAAAGTCACACCAGCAAGCAAGCCCAGCCATGTGTGGGCCGCTGCTGGATTGGGAATAACAGAACCTCAGCTCCTTCCAGCACGAGCGCTGGCAAACAAGAAGTACCAATCTCCTCTACACATCATAAGTGATCAGCTTGCCTGGAGAAACACAGGCTGTAATGATCCTTATCAAGGTGAAATGCAATTGAATGCCTGTGGTACTTTGGTGTTTCAGTAAGATTGCAGGTCTAGGGCCAG